>PVKM010018293.1:0-25167 GCA_004027735.1 Carollia perspicillata
AAAATGTGCGCCTCAGAGATTTACCTGTTTAGGACGACTGCTGTGTATCTTCTTTCCACAAAAATAATTCCACATAAAATGTTGGTAAATGGAGAAGGAAAATTTGTCTCTGGCTTCTCCTTCTCTTCAATTTCTTCATCCTCATCATCATCCTCAGAATCGCTCCAAGACACGTAATTATCCTGGTTCCTATTATTGTACCACTCCACGCTTTCAAACTGCTGCCGCTCATATGGTTTATATTTGCGCAGGATTTCCAGCAGCTTTATCACTTTAGGAGTCACGAATTTCAGGTCAAGTGAGGCAGGTGAGAAGTGCTCTTCACACAGTGCGTGTATTTTCCGTAGGAAAGTGTCTGTAAACAATAGAAACTTCCGGTGCAGCTCCTCCTGCTCGTGTCTGATGTGCTTCTGCAGCTCTCTCACCATCATGCCGGCGACCTTGTCTGCGCACCAGGGCCCCAGAACCACCAGCACCGCACGGCAGTCCGACAGTACCTGCGAAAGAACGCGCAGAGCTGGGGGAACGGTAACCACGCAGCGTTTTCCCGGAGGGGTTAACTGGGGTTTCAGCTGTCTTCAGAATGCCCCTTTGAAGTACATTTACCCCACTGATATAAATAAACACTGAGGTCACTTCCCTGAGGTTGCGGGGAGCAGCTGAGGTCTTTCCAAGCTCTGCCTTTTCATTTATATTATGTCCAGAACCATTCTTTTGTTCTCCCCAGCAAAAATCATGAAATAATAGGAATTAAAAGATGCGATTGTACAAGGATAATAAAATTTAATTTTTCATCTGTGACTAGTCAGAAGCACGAATGAGCCATTTACTTTCCGGTAACTATGCAAGGAATTCCACAGCAAGAGTCATTTTATGGTAGGTATCAAAGAGCAAGCAATCCTCCTTTAACTTTGTGCCCAGAGAACCACACCTTCCAACCCTGGCTCAGAGCAGAACATAAATCCATAGCGAGTCACTGAGGGGTCTTCTGCAACCGAGGGAAGGGCCCACTGGACTGAACCCAGACCTGATGAAAATTCAAGGGCTGGGAAGAGTCCGGGCGCTGCTGCTTCAGAAAAAATCAGCAAGAGAAAAATTAAGATGCAGATTCAATAGTGTCAACATTCACGAATGGCTGCAAAGTCCTAGAAGGAGTTCTCAAGTTTAGTGCGTCAGGACAACTGGAGGGCTTGTCAAGTATCAGCCAGTCAGACCCCACCCGAGCTCCAGATTCAGCGGGGCAGGGATGGACCCGTAGTCTGCATGTCTCAGAAGTTCCGGGGGGTGGGGAGAAGGGGTCCACACTTTGGGAACCACTGTCCTAAGGGATCTCTTCCCAAAGCTGGATCCCACTCAGGATGATGAGCCCATACCCACTTCATACAAGGAAACCTCAGAAGAAAGGGTTTGAACAGGAACTGACCCATCTGACCAAGGGGAGAAAATGGACTGCTTTCACTTTGACAACCGTGACATGAACCCTACGCCATCTCTCACGTCAGGGAGGTCTACACTTACCAGAAACGTCCGTCAGGTAGTAGTAAACTCAACCCAATAACATGTTTAATAAAAAGATTCATTAAACATGATAGGAAGGTAAGACCTTGAATTAAAATGAACAGAAAATAGCCTCATTAGAAGCGTATTTTCATTCCAATACTAAAACGGAAGGCTTTTATTGTACTTCCTGTACTTACTTGTAGATGCTTACCTGTTTAGAAATTAAAGTAGAATCTCTTTCTTTTGAATGTACAGATATGTTACAGTCATTGATAAAATTAAGTGCTTCTTCTAATTCCATCAGCAGTCTCTCGTAAAGCCCACTTCTGTCCATAAATGGTCCACAGTCGACCACAATCTCATATGGCTGCGAAGTATACCTTGAACACCAGAAACAAAAGCTGTCGATACTACAATAAATCCCCTACTGCATCATGATCCATCCACACACCTAAACCAAGAAGAAACTTCCCACATGCAGCTGGTACGCCTGCTCGGGACAGCGGGCCGGCCCACGGCCTTCCCTCGGCAGGGCCCGCCGTGTCCGGGCTATGTGTTGGCTGCCAGGGCTCACGGGGCGACTGCAGAAAGCTGGCAGGCTAAGGGTTTGCGAACTCATCATTATCCCAGCCTTTTCATTTTGTTTTTTAGGGTTAGACTTTCAACTTTTATCTGCTTAGGAACGATGTTGGTCAAAATACTCCAGAAACCCAGTAATGACTACTTCTCAGAAGGAGAAATTGGTGATGGGGGTAGATCACAGGGAGAAAGCGTTATCATTAAATTGACTCATTTCCATACTATTTGAAACTTTAGCATCTGCAAGTGTCAACTTTGTTTTTAATGTCTCCTGACATAAGGAAAGCTTCCCTCCACTTTCCATCAATTACAATGTCATTCCTTGGGTCTTTCATGCATTTCATAAACTACGACAACCAGAACAGCACGTATTATTCTAAAAGCACATAAAATAATTAAGGAAAAGAAATACAGTGAAGACATATTTACTACTTCCGTTTTCATTATGCTCAACCATAATCTATACTTAACCAAAGAGCCACAATTAAAGAACCAGGCAGTGCCAAATTCAACAGATTACTTGTCAGTTTTACTTAAATGCTCTACTACTTCTACTGTTTTTAAAGATTTCAGCAGTACAGCCTACCAATCTAATTCAGGTCAAATAAAAGCAAAAGTATAGCCTTAACTGCTATCTCACGGATCATTTTGACTCAGAGGTCAAAAGTACCATGTCCTAAAGGTTACGAGATCTTTATTTCATGTAGCATTTGGATACCTAAATTCCATAACCTGAAATATTTCCTTTTCTTCTCATTCTACCTAGACAACTTTCCCAAAATTCTACTACATGACAGGCACACTCAAAGTTGTTTTCTAGGTGTCAATGTAATCGATCATCAAAAAACTTCCTGAAACCACTGTCAATGCCATTTTATCAATTCAAGAACAGCAAATGACTCACATGAAGTCACAGAGCTTACAATGAGTGGAGCCAGTATTCAAAACCCACGTCTCATTCGAAGCCATAACCTTAGCAATCAGTCTTCTCTGTTTACTGTAACTGTCGCACTTGGTAATCTTTAGCCTTGTTAAAGATTGCATCTTACAAGGATACAAAGGTATTTTAATATGAATTGAATTAATTACATTTCTTTTAAAACCTAATTTATACAGGCTCCCTTCCAGGAACTTAAATCAAAAAGCATGTTGTCTGTGTGTGTGTTAATGAGACTCAAAATAGCAACCTCCTCAAAGAGACAAACTTAGAAATCATAAACATCTTTCTCAGAAATTCACTCCCAGTTTCAAAGTGTTTCCAGTTATTCTAAAAGCATACTGTAGAATACTAAATTCTCTAAATACTGTTCTTTTCAAACCATCACACGGGACACTTGGGCCCGAAAAACAAAGCACACACATTGATAGAAAAGGACAGGACCACACCGTCCGAGCTCCCAGTCCCTGCCAACATCAGTACACATGAAGGGACCGCGGTGATGCAACTTCCTCCCTTACGGCAGAAGGGGCTCCATCCGCTTCTCCGTGGAAAAAAGGTTAAATCCCTGCCTGCAGTCGCCTGTAACTGTCCTGATAAAGAACTGCAGGTCTTGCTAACTCCTGTTAACAGCCGTTGTTCTCTCTTACACAGGCACTACCTGCGAGGCACAGTGGGAGGTACTAAAGGCTTAAAATTAGTGATCGCCAGTCCGGCCACACCGAGTCCAGCGGAAGTGCCTACCTGTCCAAGACCACCAAGTCAGTTGCGGTTTCAGCATTACTCTTAAGAATTTTCTCCAGTTTCTGAATCTTTTCTTCTAATTCCTCTGGATCACATTTCCCATTTAAAATGGAAGCAGTTAGTCCCAAAATACGAGGGCATGATGGGCAACTTTCACAGAGCTAACATAAAAGTAAGACATTCATTTTGCAAGGCCATAACAAAAGAGATAACACCATATTAAAACATGTCAAAGAGACCGACAAATACTAAAAGTATTACTTACAGAAGTATGGTAGCTTGTTTAAAAGCTCTGTTTATCAAAAAGGAAGATTTAAATATGCTATGACAGATTGTGTAATTCATTTATGTTTAAAATTTTATTACAGATTTAGATTATAGATTTATTATAGTTTCTTATTATAGAGTATAGATATAAGTGAACATTAATTTAATATTCATTCATTCATATACTGGAACCAAGTTCTCAAAATTGGCAACTAATATTATTGTTTTTAATATACAAAACACTGCTTATCTGCAGTAATTTGCCCTGAATTACTAAGACTAATAAAATAGAAAAGCTTACCTTCATAATCTCTCGGTAGGGGTGGTCTAGAATTGCAAGATGACACTCATCAAACACCAAAAGGTTAATGTCTGACAGTGATAAGTAACCATTTTTCAAAACAATCAAGGCGACATAGCAAGTCATAATGAGAACCTAAAATGAAACCAACATCAGTACACAAACAAACACGCCGTTCGCTTGCTGGGTCCACGTACGTAAAAGGAGACTACGGAGCTGTTACGCCACAGGTGAGAACTACAAAACCCATTAGTCATACTAAAGCCAAGATTTAATGTATGGAAGCTCAGACTTCAGAACCAAGAAGTAGAATTAGGAAAACAAGAAACAGATGAGAAAAAAACTCTTGATAATAGAGACCTTTTTTAACAATGATAGATCTATTAAATCTACTTCAGGTTTTTAGGTTCCTACAGATTTTGACGGGTGAGTCCTGTTAATGTAACCAAATCACAAAATAATTCACACTGTTTTTTCTTTTTTCTCCCCATTGAGTTGACAAGGTTTTCTAGACACAAACTAAACGTTCCTTTTACAGCTAATCTTTCTGGGGACATTTCAGTGCTTTTAAACGCGGACTTCGCCCACTCTGGGAGACACGCTCGGAGGCTGTCCGCAGCCCGCACAGGACGGTCAGGGAGCAGCTCCTCCCCACTTCAGAGCCGCCAACACCAACACGCCAAAGGCCCTCAGCGAGTGCTGGCTACATGGAAACTGAAGTCAGAGGAAACCTCGTTAAAGACCCAAAGGTCTCAACCACGAAATGTCTCCAGTTCCAAGACGTCTAACTCAAGAGTAAATTTCCCGAAGGCAGGTTATCTGCAAGTTGGAAACAGGTAGCTGGAATTTATGCTTTTTTCCAGCCAAGTAAATCACATGATAAAGCTGCCTCTTTTCTAAGTAAGGGCAAGGCGAACGAGCGATTTCTCTGGCGGGAGGATGAGACGCGCAGGGAGAAAGAGTGCGCAGGGCTGGCTGCTGGGCTGACGGCACAGGGCCCTAGAATGCTCAAGTCCTACTCCGACAGCCAAGGGTAAGGTCACCTTATAAACCGAGCCAAGGACTTGCAGGGATTTATAGAGTGAAATTCTCTACAAGCCTTACCTGGTGCTTAGTAAACTCTTGGTTCCATTTCTCTTTTGTCCAAGATGCATTTAGTTCTAGGTTTGAGTATTCCCCAACCTTGAGATCAGAATGAGTTCTGACAGCGGACACTTGCTGAGCAACCTGGTTTGCTGATTACAAACAAAAACTCTGTGTAAATATGACAAGTAGGCTCTAGTTGGCTCTCTAAACTAATGACTGAGACAGTTAAGAAAACCCTTACCCTTATGTATTACACCTCACCACCGACATATCGGGTTATTTCCAAAATGCACGGATCAGACTCCCCACCCTGCCCCTGTCCCTCCCTCCAGGGAACCCCGTGTCACCGTCTTGCTCTACAGCTGACTTCCCCCAGCCCACAAACAGAGCTTTAAGGCTCGAATGGTAACACTGCAGAACCACCCCTCCTGATTCAATAAAATCAGATGGTTTCAACAAGAAACAATAGAGACGGATACGTATTTAAAGCATGTAAGAACATCACATACTGAGATCATCCAAAAAAAAGAAAAAGAGGAATGACATAGTTGCCACTAGTACCCAGGCAGCGCATGTTCACATTTTGTGCTTTTCTATTTTATATGTGATCCCAAACACACAGAAACCAGTGTTGGAAACTTACTGGGCAACTATTACAAAACAGGTGGCTTTCTTTCTACAACCGGTCTAGCAAAATCATAAACAAAAAAATTACCTATCTCATAATCTAGCACGCTTTGACATATTTTAGGAAGCTAAAACACCAAACACAAAATAACTGTCACCACTTTGACTATGTTCCAATAGTAATCCACTCAAAAGAAATGTAGAATCAGCATTAAGTGCAATGACATTTAAAAGAAAAGCTAAAGTGTAACACCTATGAAGTAAACTGTCTAGGATTTAAGAGAAATACCACGGAGTTGAGAAATAAGTCAAAATTGTATTTCTGCTATCAGAGCTTCAACAAGCACATTATCTGTCAAGCTCACTGCTTCTTAATAACTTAACCTAGCGAGCACAGAGGAAGTCTGCTTAGCCAGCAGATCTCATCCAGCGTCCTCCACGCCGTCCGGTAAAACCAGTGCCCATTACCAGAGTTGACCAGGAACACCGTCCTCTTCCCATGTCTGGCGAAGTCCCCCCTGATCTGATAGGACAGCTCCTTAGTGAGCAGCACGGCGATGAACGTCTTCCCTGAGCCAGTGTTCAAACAGACGACGGTGTTGCGGTCCAGAGCTGCCTCCAGCAGTTCGACCTGGAACACAGCGGGAAGAGAGGTCACACACCTCCTGGCTAAGCACAGGATTCAGAAGACTGGGTTTGTTTTAATTCGGGAAATTCCACTGTTCTCTAAAATCTTCCTCCCATAAATCTGCGTACCTCCTGCATCTGTACATACAAATAATAATCGGAGGCATTAAAATGCCTGTCATATGCAGCTGTGCTGCACAAGCGTAGGTTGAAACGCACGTACAGTTTCTTTAGGAAAGGCTTCTGCGTGGACGGAACACTGCTCCAGAGTTACGGGACGACCAGGTTTGCAGTGACCGTGGCTCTGCCTGCTCACGGTTGCTCGGACCAATGCCAGTCCCACCCAGCTCGTGAGGACAGACACCTCCGAAGGGACATTAAGGAACAGCAAGGTTTTCAGAGGGGGGAACAATGGAAAACTTCACAAATAAAACTATCAAACCAATTACCCAGCAGATGTTAGAAAAGAAAAGGACTATTAAGAACAAAGGCATTTGGAATGAGAAAATTAATCAGAAGAGGAACGCTTGAAAAGGTAAATGAGTTTATAAGTTGTGTCAACTATATGCTAATTTATTCCATTTTAGTGAAAATGCTTCAGTATTAGTGTTCTCATTAGTACCTGATATTTTCTTGGCGTATAAATGTTATCATGAATTGCTTCTTGTTGCCATGGCAGTCCAAAGAAAGGACCCATTGGTGAGGAAGCAGGGGTCATGAGCTGCAGGCCTGCCATGCTGAGGGGTTGCAAAGCAGGGCTTTTCATTCATCCAGTGTTTCTTTCATTGCATTTTTGTTCTAGCACAGCTTACTACAAAAGGGAAAAAGAATACCATTACACAACCATGCAGGGTTAAAAACAAAAGAAAGCACAGAAACAAGAGAAACGTCAGAATATCACTCCTATGAGCCTTTCAAACTCCTCCTGTAACTGTTTTAGCTTTTTCTTGATCAAAGAGGATCAATTTTAAAAGTCAAGCATTCTCTTCTCTCCGACCCAGCAACCTTACCCCTAGAAACTTGTCTAAAGGAATTAGACAACTGTACAAACTGCTAAGTACATGAACATTTACTGCTGCATTAATACTGAGAACAAGAAATAACTTTAAACGTATTAATAAAAAATCAGCTAAGCAAATGACAGTATGACTATACTGAAATACCTGGGATCCAGGGAGCTAACTCACGTCTGTATTTACTGAACAGACCCACGTCTATAACATGTATAGTAGGACACCTTTTTAAACACACGTATAGATAAAACACGTAAGTATGTACACGAACACACTGCGGCACTGTCATTGCCAACGTTAGGAGGCGGCGTGCGGAAGGCACTCAGCGCTGTGTCTGCGCAGAGGGGAGCTTCGGATGCCTGCCGACACGGAGTCACTTCGTCACGACACCAAAACCACAGGTCTTTTCTCTGTTAACAACCTGGCAGAGGTGATCAACTATTTAAACACATATCTTTAAAGTGATACATATCCTAGATAAATTAAAACAAATACACTGCTCTGTGAAATGGCTGTTTCTTATGGTATCTAAGCACTCTTGTGTCTTTCTGTCTTCTTTCCCAAAGATAAATCTGTTACGTAAAATGACAAAACTCGAGTCTTTCTAACAGTCCTAACCTGCAGACAGAGGTTCAGGGTTTCAAATCTCTATGTCAAAGTCCATCACCAGCCCTCCTGACTGTCAGCGGAGTTTATTTGCCCCGTAGAAGGCAGTTTTCTCCCTTGTGCTGCTTTGTGGTGTTCATCGTTTTCATTGTTATTACCCCATGAAACCGAAGGGAAAGAACACAGCTCTTCGTTCCTTGACAACAAAAACTTTGACTATCCTGACATAATTTATAACCTGGTACAACACAGAAGACTTCGGTTGATGCACCTAACCCAACAACAAGTCTCCAGCGCAGTCCTCTCATGTGCAAACACAACACCAATTCCGATCTCAGATTAATCCAGTGGGCCAGAATCCACCACCCAACTAACCCAAGTGCAGTCCCAGGGAAGCGGAGCAGGGCACGGGGCTGCAGGAGCCATCTGGGGGGACCAGACAGTACGACCGCTCCCATTATGCTTCTCGGAGGAAGACGGCGAGCCAAGTGTCCCAGAGTACGTCAGGAAAAACCACCAAGTCACTATTCTCCCCGCACCAAAGAAACAATCTGCTCATTCTCCACGGAACCAGAACCCCGACGTCCGTTCCTTTCGCCCCACATTAAGCACTCACTTTTCTCTGTTCTGCAGGCCCACAAGATCCACACCCTCAGGTTCATCATTCAAGCTGTTCACTCAACACAGCTGCCAAGAGCCCAAAGTGAAAGCCTATTTTACCTAATTTCCTGAGAGTCAACAGGTCACTCGGAAGGCCCAGGCTGAGGTCCGCAGGCACCTCCCACCTGGCTGCACTCTCAGGCTCCCTCCCTCGTTCTCCCTCCTCACTACAGGCTGCTTCCTGTCCAGGATCATGTGTCCTGAAGCCTGACCGCTCCCTCTTCCCCCAACCCAAATCCCGGACGTGGCGGAGAGTGTCAGGAAATCAGTCTAAGTCCTGGGGAGGAGTGGGGGAAGAGGAAGAGAACAGAGGGCAACAGTGTGAATCCCCAAACGCACTGTCCTCTGTCACCTACAGGCAGAAACCAGCAACACCCTCCTCCTCCCACCGTCACCAGGCCACTGGTTCTTCTCAGACGGGTGACATCAATAATTATAATAATTAATAACGCCAGAAAAAACTTTCCCAAAACAAATGAGAAGAATGTTCTATTTTTTAAAAGGGCGGTCTGCATTTTTCAAAAATATGTCATAAAATACAACGGGAAAAAAAACTATGAAAATGTTCCAGACTGAAGAAGACTTCCAAGAGACAGGACACCTAAATGCAGAAACCAATCGCAGACTGTGTGGCAGAGTAATGCCATCAAGGATATTTCGAGTCCACTGAGAAACGGGCACTGCTGGACTCGCTGAGCCGTAGCTGCAGTACGGCTGTGGGCTCTGCAGGGGAGTAACAGCCTTATTCTGAGGAGGGGTGCACTCAAGTATTTAGCGGTCAAGGGCCACGATACATGCAACTGACTCTCAAGTGGTTCAGAAAGAGAAACCACGCACAGACATGTGTATGGTGTGTGTGTGCGACTGATGACGCAAATGGGCAATGTGGGTGAAGCAGGTACGTGTTCTTGGTCCTCCTCGTGCCTTGCAACTTTTCTGTAAAGTTGAAATTTCCAAGTAAAGAGTTGCAAAAAGTAAACGAACACAGCCAACTAGCCCAGGGTCTCCTGGAGGGCAGCAGCTGTGTGTCTCACACACATCTGTACCACCGCTGCACCCAACCACACCCGGGACAGGACACACAGCCAACGCAGGTCTGCAGAATGAAAACGACACCCACACGCATGGCGTGAGAACCTCCGAACAGCCTCAGCCCGCCTTTCATAATACAGACCGCACTGCACACATTCCGAGACACACTCACAACACCTTGTTCTTTGACTGGCACACACGCTCCGTAAGAACAAGATGTGCAGCCTCGTTCTCCACAACTCCTACATTTCTTGGTACAGGAACCGTGTATATAGTTAAACAAGTAAATATCCAGTGAACTTCATCAGATTCCTGAATGTCCGCACAATAACGTACAGAGCAGAATCACAGACGGCTCAGAAAGGTCCTTCCATCTGGTTCGGAAACCCACACCCGCCCCACTCCTCCCGGCCCTGCAGGGTGCAGGAGAGAGGATCCGCGTTCCGGACCGCACCGTCACCCTCCCAGTTAGTTTCCAGGGGGTCCTACATTGGCATCCGTGTTCACTCTTTCAGATACAGTGGCTGGCCCCTGCAACAGACTCCCTAGTGAGAAGAAAGCAGATCCGAGACTTAAAAATTCAACAGGTAATCCAATAATGTAAAAACAGAACAATCTATAATTTTGCCAATTTTTACTTCCTTTGCCTTGCTGAAATGATTATTCCTTTTTTCCTTAACCCGCCCTTCAGGAAAAGCTCCGAATCCCCGCTGGTGAGTGAAGCTCTGCGGCTCCCAGGTGAACGGACTGCAGCTAACTAACGGCTTTCGCAGCGCCAACGGCAACTGCGCAGGGCTGGTTTTCAATCACAGATCCTAACTCTGGTCAAACAGCTCACACATGAAATCAGGGGGGTCGCTTCACGCCTCCCATATATTATAAACTTAGAAACGACTTAGTGCAACACACGAATGAACTCTGTTCCGTTTTCCACATAGGATAAATTGCCGATTTACCGTGTTAATGTCTGAGATCTCTGTGTTGCTGTTGTCTGAACTGCATTTTGACATTGTGATAGCAGCTTATTGGAAAATCACAGCATGCCCATGCTTCTGCTCTAAAAACAAATGCAAAAATAGCCAATTTTAAGATTCCCGCGCTTAAATTGAATACAAATACATCTATAAGAGCATCTTATTGATATGAAGAATTGAATAAAGGCCATTATTTTTGTATTAAATCTTAAACAAAAGACATTTGGGTTATTGTAGGACACTAAATTATTCTAAAACAAAGAATAAGAAAAGGAACAATAGTAGGCCTAATTCCAAGAGATGTGGGGGAAAGAAAAAAGTGTAAGAAAAGATTCTGAAATGAATACAAGGAAGTGAAACAAAGTAAATAAATTCTGAAACAAAGTAAAACTCTAAAGATAGCAATTAGGAAAATGAAAAAAATAAAATAATAAGTGTGTGTTATTTCCTAAATTCACATACACAGAACAATGAAGGTCACCAGAAGAGGTAATCTGGCTAAAAAATCCAAGTCACGTAGAAACAGATCTTCAACATATGTACAAAATACATCAGCCATGTCCATTTCTCAAAATGAAATTAAAAACAAATTCTAAGAACAGTTACACCCACACGATAAACTCTTACAGAATTCAATTATGAATAAAAGAATTTAGGAACATAGTTCACCAGTTTAACATTGTAGAGGAATTTAAATTTGGGGTGGTTCTAATGGAGATTATACATCGCAAACGAAGGCAGCACCAAGTATCGAGAGGAGGCTGCGTTTCATCGACTGTCGACTGTCAGATTGGACGCTGGGTCCACCAGTGCATGCGATGCCTCTGGGAGCAGAGGCTCAGGAGGAACGGACCGGCAGCGGCCTCCTCCCACTGTCCAGGCCCAGCCTAGTGTCTCGAGAGCAGTCCTGTGGAGGCCCAGCCTTCCCACCGCACACACAAATTTGGTTCCTAGAAGTGAACAAGGCAGAAGGGGGCACCTTACCGCTATTTCAGTATGTGCATATTTACCTCAAAATGCTGAGTCTAAGTTCTTTCAGTTTCCAAGTCTGTATTAATTCATACCCTAGGTAACCTAAAAGCAATCAGAGAGAATATTTTAGAACATGCAACTCATTTTTTAAAACCGACTTCAAGAAATTTCCTACTTAACAAAATTTCCGTATTTAACTCATCAGAGTAAGATCCCTGATACTTTAGTTACAGCTATGGGGAGTCAAGAAAACGGTACATGTCTGAAAGAGGTGCCCTTTAAAATTTGTATCTATTGTGTTCTAGTTAGAAAATTTTAAAAACTGGTTAGTACAATCGGACATAGGGAGAATTCTCGGCAGTAAATTACATTTTCCCGCAGTAAAATCTGGCTTTAAAAACACTTCAGCGCTATGCGAAGTCAGTTTCACGCTTTACAGGAGCATGCGAGCATCCCCGTCTCCTGGTCTGTCAACTCCCGCTTCCGAAAGCTGCCCCGGGCTGCGACCGACAACTCCATCCTACGCTGCCACCTAGTAAGACCTGCATTCGGTAAACCAACACCACGCCCTCTTCTCTACTTCAAATTCACCTCTTTTCTGGAAGCACCATAACCAAAATAGTGAGCTGATAATTCTTTAAAATTCACTGCAGCTCCACTATTACTGCCGAATTATCCAGATTATTTCCGTAGACAACCCTGTATAGATACTTTAGAAAGTTAACATGCCAAGTACAATAAGAACTTGTTTTATGTTCATAATACAGAGACAATCGGTTGCGCTTTTAATTTTAATTGACCACGACTTAAATTACAAACATGCAAATTCCTATTTGATAGGCTCCTTTGACTCTGAGAAAGACATGCCACATACTGCCGTCAGGTTTCGGTATAAACCAGCCAACTCAGCACACATCAGCATCTGACCCGGCGCAGGGCTGTACTGCTTCACACAAAGGCTTGCGACAACAGGCAACCGGCCCTCTGGTCCCAAGTCGAAAGGCATCTAGAGCTTCCTGGTAAAAGAAAACTTCCAACTCACTCATTTTCCCGTAATGTGCCAGAGTCTGATACCAGTAACTTTACAGATATCAATGTCCAGATTGTATTCCTGCTCTTGTGAAGACCAGATGCACAACTACCATAAAGTCCTACAGGGAACAACAGTGAATAAAACAAAAGAAGAACAACATGGACACTGTTACATCAAAACAGATAAAACTAAAAATGGCTGAAGAGCTGTTAGATTAGTTCACAGTAACTGACCAGGAAGACAATTTTGAGATGTTCTAAATTAAAATTACAGCAGCTAGAGAGACAGAGAGAGCGAAAGACAGACGAAGAACCGTTAGTCTGTTTAAAGCCCTGAGCCAGCACTAACAAGACTGCTCACACTCCCTGGCCTATGTTGAAATTGTGGGTTCGTTTCCCGGTGGTCAATTCCCAAGTTCTTCCAAAGACTGAACTCAGCAAGGCAACTCCAAACCCCAGGAACCTCAGCTTCTCATTTACGCCCGAGCTTTCCAGACGTGCGCAGGGCCTACCCGAGGGAGCAGACACTTCTCCCCTGGACTCTGCTATCCCAGAAGTGGCCCCGCATTACCATCTCCTGTCCTTTTCGTCTACAGCCAAAGCCAATTCTTTCAGAAGGGCTTACCTCTCTGTCTCCCCTAGGTGATGTACAAAACACTTGGGAAACTAACTCTAGGACTACGAACAAGCTGTCGCTTCTACCTAGCTACTCTATGCCCCAAGGCCACTCTTTTTTTTCTCCTCCTAGCAATGGCCTAATAAACCCTTTCTGTTAGAGACATTCAGCCATGGAAGTTAAAATCTTTTGTTTAACATTACAAATATGCTACGGCATCCAAAGCATGATTTTAACTCCAACCAAGCCTAACTCGCTTAAGGGATCCCTAGCACTGGACACAAAGTGACAACTTTATATGACTGCCTATATGGTTGTTGGTTTAAGGGCAAAATTAAAAGTAACGGACTAATACTCCCACTTAAAAATAAATGGAAGAGACTCTTTCCCTATCCTTTTTTTTTTTTTTTTTTACAAAATTCTCTCTTAGTCCTTTCCAAATGTATGTGAATCTTAAACCTGAGTCCTTCCCACTTCTCAGGAATGTTTCCTTAAGGACCTGAGAATCAAATCTGAAATGTAATCAAGAAAGATGATAATGCCCAGTCTCCAGGTTTCCTAGGAAGAGATGGGTCTATTTTGTGATCTGACCCCAAACTGCAAAACCTGCCTCCAGTGATAACACTGTAAGAAGTCCGCAGTTTAACCTGACAACACGGATGTGACGTAACAGGTTGTAACCACTGAGCTGTGTGAAAGAACGAGATCTCTGCCTGTCTCTGAGGTCTTCTTAGTGGCTAACCTGTGATGCACTTCACAGTCTGGTTCGGTGTTTACTCAGTAATAAGACTGTTTCCTTTCCTTCCACCTTTGTGGAGGGATTTTCTGGGTTGTGAGGAGACTGTTTCTAATCGTATTTCCCCCGCACCAGCTTTAAAAAAAATTAAAAAGTCCAATTCTCAAATAGCCAAATAACAAACAACAAAATTCCATTTCGTGGAACTTAAATACTAGAGAAACCCTACCACGTGCTGCCCCACTGCACTGGGGAAAGGAGTTTCAAAACGAAGAGGGAACTCAGAGGACAAACAGCCCTACTAAAAAGAAACCTGCACACAGAAAGGATCCAAGTTATTTGGCGCCTACCAACCACCCTTCTCTACATTCAAGTTGAGCAGACTCTCACCTGTTTAAGCCAACTTCCTAAGTCAAGTGGGCAGGCTCGCCTCTGAACAGGTCCTCATACACAGTCGCTCCCCCAACAGAGGCCTTCTGATGCAGGAGGGGCACCAAGTAAGGCCACTGGGGATGCCGAAAGCAAAGTCTTTTTTGTTTTTTCAGCTGTTTTCCATTTAAAATCATCTGAATGCCAGCAAGGGGCCCAGTGTCTGAAGACCAAGATTCATCAGACCCCACGGCCTTTCTCTAAGGTGGTTTCCTTGCCTACAAGATGGCAGCACCTGACCACTATAGACCACATGGGACGCATACATAGTGTTTTAAGCCTGGTGGAGAAAAAGTGCTTGCTGCACAGAAAATGCAAAGTGGCCATTTTTAAAAAGCCACAGGACCATCTCTACCCAGAACCATGTTTTCAAACAATTCTTAAGACCTTAAGGAATTTCTTGAAGAAAATCTAAGATGTTTTATTAATCCCAAAATTCAGTATAGAAAGTGTATTCTCATAAAAATTTAAAGTATACAAGACTTTATACAGTATTTTAACCTGATGAACACAAACACCCAAAACTCCAAACTACCTCGTCATGAATTTACAGAAGGATAAAAACCTATTTAAGTCACAAAATATAGTATATAATGTAAAATAAAATTAAATAGCTTTGTATCTACTAGTTTCCTTTAAAAGTGAAATGCAGACAGTCCCATACTATTTCTGTTGCCTCCACAGACATTGCTGAAAATGCTACCTCCCTTACTGTTTCTCAGGCAACAAAATGGTGCAAAATGGGCAAGAAATCGTCATCACCAAAAGGACAAGTTTTGAAAATACAGAAAGTCAGAAAAAACAAAAAAATTGGGAACATCCAAAACTTCTACAGCACCAGTAGACATTTCAAGGGTTTATCAGCTACTGTCTGGTGAACACAGACCAAGGACAAACCGAAGACCGAGACCAAGGAGAAGACGGAGGGATAACAACTTCGAGAACCAGATTCTTCATTACATGGACATTTCCATTTTAACTTGTCCTATCTGTCATCCTTAATTAGAAGTCCTTGCAGATTAATCTAGCCTACAACATGAACAACAACAACAAAAAACTCACAGAGAAATGCTTCCCTCAACATTACCGATTATAATAGCAAAGGGGGCACCTCCCAGCCCATGCCCAAATCTGAATGTCTCACAACGACTGAGGGAATGGTTTGGTAAACCATGGTTCATTTTGTGTAACAAAGTTCAATTGAGCCACTGAAAATAATGAGTTTATCATGAACAAAAATGCTAATGTTATAGCAGTCGATGAAAAAAGTAGAACATTTTTATTTACAGGAATACCGTGACTACATCTCCAAGTTAAAACCTTATGGGGGAGGGAAGGAGGAAAAAGTGGAGAGAAAATATTCATTCAAAAATTGAGCATGTGATTATTGCCAGGGGCAATTTCTTTTCCTGAGAACTTTTCTGCATTTTAAAATTCCCTACAATTTGATCACTTTA
Organism: Carollia perspicillata; assembly: GCA_004027735.1. Lineage (NCBI taxonomy): Eukaryota > Metazoa > Chordata > Mammalia > Chiroptera > Phyllostomidae > Carollia > Carollia perspicillata. Next base: position 16,196 of record PVKM010018293.1, read on the forward strand.
TTACTTTTAGAACTGGAAAACACTTCCAAACTGAGAATGATTTGTATAAAGACAATAGTTTAGAGATAAATGATTCTCTTTTAGGTACTGGAGAAGAAAAATCTCTTCCTTCTGAAGCCATTAAATGCAGTACATTTTACCCCAGTCTCTATAACTTAAACCACAAATTCAATAGCCTTCTTTTTCCTGCACTACTCTATGAACCAAATTTCTGGGTTTCTCTAAATCTGTAACATAAATATATTATGTTTACACTGCAACGTAATTATGCCTAAAATTAGATTTGTCCAAAATTGAAGTTGAATGCAGGTCAAATACCATTTTAACAAATTCCATCCGTCAACATTTCCATACACTAAGTGTCTCTAGGCTGTCGGCCAACGGCACACTTACTGGGAGTGCTTCCCCAACTCATCAAAATCGCTCAGATACCTGTCCTTCCCCTGCAAGTTACCCACAGCGCCACTCACCGCGCAGTTCTGTTCCAAGAGAAGTAAATACTTAAAATGCCATTAGCATTCAAGGTGAGTTTTAATGGTTAATGTCTGATGCCTAGTTTCTGCACTTGACTCAATCAAAACACTGTTCGACAAGCGCTAGAATTTTCCTCAACTCATGACACCTTCTGCCTATCTTTTATACCACTTGAGGCCACCAGGAGGTAAAACAGGCCGCAACTCTCTGTGTGACTCTCTGTGTCAAGCGATTTTAACGCCACATCACGAGGCCACTTTAATACTGAGAAGTCCTGAGACAAAACGAGCCTGAGAGAGGCCGAGTGTGAGGTCGCGCTAGGCAACCTGGAGTCCGAGAAGCAAGCACGAAAGTCCCACAGCATCCCCACGCCAGAAGCAGCCACTGGCACCACCTGCGTCCCCTGCGGCCGGTGCACCCAACCTTCATGGGTGAGCTTCTCCCTCGGCGGCCGACCCCTCGACCCTGGCACACACGGGCCATCTGTACCACCGAGTCAGGCTTAAGGGCACCTTCCTAAGTCCAGCCAAAGTGGGCACTGTCCATAAACGCACTTCCGTTAATTCACTCTGTCGAGAATAAACTTTCTTTACCTAAACTTAAATTAACATGTATCTTTGTAGGTCGAAGAAAATTTCAATTTAAATGCTTCCTGCTTTTTGAAGCCTTTAAACAGCTGGAATTATGTTAGTGAGTTTCATGCCTCCATCCTTGCCTGTCCTCCTACAAAGAAAAGTTCAGGACTGACCTGAAAGGACTGACGCTGGAGAGGCGGCCAGGTGAACAACGGTATTTCTGACGTCATCCAACCAGACTCATCCTCCCGCCAGAGACCTTCAGGCTGGCTCCGGCCACCCGGCAACTGTCTTCTACAAGAACGCGGTCTGATCTGACACTAACCTTGACAATGTTTCCGCAGCAATTTAAAGCCCTACAGTTTCGGGTACAACTGTGAAAACCCAAAGACTCAAAGAATACTTCTCATTAATTTTTCACTTTAGAAACTGTATTTTTATTCGGTTTATAATCCGTATAAAACTCTATTCAATGTCAACTAATAAGTGTAGGAGATAGACCAAAAAAAATCACCATTTTTAACCATATTAGTAAAATTGAGGCAAGAATCATTAATGGATGCTAATACTATTAGGTAATGATTATAAAAGAATACTTACAACACCTTAACATAGCTCTGCACAGATTACTAGTTGAAATGGAAACTGAAGATTCCCACCGGAAAACCTGACAGATACCACTTTAACTTACCCCAAGTGACAAAGCCAACTAACATCACCAATTTGGGACCAACTGACAGCGTGTGCCTCCTAATGTGACGAACTGAGAAATATCACTTACGCAGTTTTCCTGCTAAAAGTGCAAAACCTGAATCTAACCAATTCTGCAATGCATTTACAAAACAATTGGCCTGAGCTCTTCAAAACTGTGGGTATCACAAAAGATAAAAGCTGAGACACTATCAGAATTAGAGAGTAAAGAGACGCCCCGCTGGGTGGCTCAGTTGGTCACAGCATCGTCCCACGCACCAAAAGGCTGCAGGTTCCATCCTTGGTCACGTGCGTGCAGAGGGCAATTGATCTCTGTCTCTCTGTGTCTCTCTCTCTCAAATAAATAAATAAAATCTTTAATTAAAAAAAAAAACATATCCTGGGGTGAGGATTAAAAAACAATAAAAAAAATAAGAGTAAAGAGACATGATAACTAAATACAATGTACATTCCTGGGCTGGGCTGGCCTTTGCATTAGGGAAGGAAACCTGTAAAAAGGGCTTGATCGGAATACGCCACCTCACATGTCACTTTGGCACAAGGGTTATTCTGAGCTGCAGGCAAGAGAGAAGAGCGGACCCAGGAGGAAGCCTGCCCTCCCGTCTCGGCCTGAGAGCAGGCCACAAACTGCCCTTCGTGAGGACAACCCCTCTCCCTCCTTTGGTACCAGGGGGAGACGACTCATCCCTGCAGGCCCTTGGACTTAAATCCGCACAAACCAGCCTTCCCTCCCCTTCCCGAGTCTCCCTCGGAGGGTTGCCCAGCCACAGTTTACCAGCCCTGGAAGCCCACACTCCTCCCCCGTGGCCTTGCTCCATCTCCACAGTGCGTCAGCCTGAATTAAAACCGCACAGGAGCACGCCAGCCTAGCCACTCCTGGGGTTTTCACTGCTTCCTGTGACGCTCCCGCGTGCCTGCAAGCAAAATAAACCTTTTCTTCTCCTGTTAATCTGCCTCTGCCAGTTTAACTAACAGTCTCCACCCCCTGAACCAGAACACAGAAAGTTTCTTCCCTCCTCTATAGTAACATTGGTAAAGTTTAAATATCATCAATGTTAAATTCCCCAATTTAATAACTGTATTGTGATTATGTAAGAGAATATTTTTGTTCTTAGAAAATATACCTCAAATATTTAGTAGTGAAGAGCATAATGCCCGGAATGGTAAAATGGTAAATTCCATTACTACAACTCTCTAAGTATGAAATACTTTACAACATAAAGTAAAAAATAAAACTCTACTAAATACTGATAAGTCCATATTTGGCTAACAGTGGAAAACAGAACAATGGAACTTACCCAATTTCATTTCAGAATAGTATAAAAAGTCATATTTAAGGTGGTTTTCCCCACTGAAAAGCATTTCTTTTACCTCCTGACTCTCAAATTATTCACTCGTTCCACAAACCTTTACTGAGCAAGACATCCCTGATGTGAGTGTGCACCATGGGGACGGCGAGCCCTGGACTGGGGGTCAGTTCTACAGAACGGGCAGTAACGGCACTAGTCAGGGAGGGGATGGCACGGGGCACCCTGGGGACAAGGCAGCCAGCAGGTGGGGCTGAAGACACCACGGGCGGCAGCAGCCGTCCACAGGACAATGGGCAGACAGCGAAACTGGTAGGACAAGCAGGAGTGAGATCGTAAACAGCCTTCCCTACGGCTCTGCTCGGGTTTGAACCATGTCCCGCCTGCTTCAAGCAAGACTCAGGCGTCTGCTTTTCTATTCTTGGTAGACACCGAGGGTTCTCACTTAGTTTAACCTCAGTCCAAGAACGACTAACTGTACCCAGGGCCCACAGGCAAGAACATCTGACCACAGGGAAGAGACTCCTGAACTTGAACTCTTTCCTTCAGAGCGACATTCCTTTTCCTGGTTACAAACACGACCTGTATGCATACTGGTTTGCCCGCAACTGTGCCTGTCTGTGCGCTGAAAGGCCCCTGGCCCATGAGCCACCCGCCCGCCCGCCCCAACCCTGGAAGGACCAGGACGGCGTGCGCCCACGCCAAGCTCCGAGCCTCTATCCTTGCCTGCCTGCTGCACATGGCCACTCGGGGAGCCACACTTAGCTGCCAAGGGAATTTGGCTGTTCCAAAAATTAAATTAATCTAAAAAGAAAGATAAAGATTTGCTACTTGCTAAATACAAAAAAAATTATACCATCCATTATAGGAACTGAGAAACTCAGGGGGAAAAGCAGCAGTATCAGAACAAATGAAGCCCCCTAAGCTAACAACTGTTATTTTACTCAATTACATCACAATTAAACCCAATATACATATATTACAAAACAATTCAGATGTGAGACGGAAGGGAGCAGGCTCAAAGTCAAGGTGGCCACGGAATCCATTTCCCACCTATAAGGCCTCAGTCTGGGCCTCATTTCTCTAAGTGGGGCTACAAAGAGGTCAACTCCAGGGTCCTCTTGCTCCCCTAAACAACCCATAATGCATATATTTAATTCATTAGCCAAGGCATATATGCAGATCACTAAAAAACACCTAAGACATTTGTTGTGGAAAAAGAACTGCATATATTGGCGGGAAGAAGCCAAATGTATTCACTGTGCTCTTCTCAAAGTGTATTAAAGATACTCCTATTTTATTCTTCACATATTTTTATTACTACTTGTAAGCAATCATTCAAAGAGCAATAAAGCATATGTTAAATTATAATTCATTGGTTGGATTAATCCAAAGTGAATTTTGGTCAACGATTAAAAATTGAGCTTCTGTGCCCTGGCTGGAGTGGCTCAGCAGATTGAGTGCCGGACTGCAAACCCAAGAGTCGCCAGATCGATTCCCAGTCAGAGCACATGCCTGGGTTGTGGGCCAGGTCCCCAGTAGAGAGTGAGTGAGAGGCTGCCACACACGGATGTTTCTCTCCCTCTCTTTCTCCCTCCCTTCCCTCTCTAAAAATAAATAAATAAAATACTTTTAAAAAATAAAAATTTAGCTTCCAATCTAATCACAGATTTCACATACCAAAAGCTTCTGTATATCATTAGTTTTCAGGTAACTAACTTTGTCCACATAAATCACACTTGTACCTGAGAGTATAATAAACCTAGTTTAAGTGGCATTAACCATAGTCTATTCTTAGATACACACAAGGAAGAGTATTCTTTATATTACCTAATGATCTCTTAAAAAGTTGCAATTTTTCCAAATGGAGTAAAGTTTTATCTGGTTATTTTCAGTATTGATTATTTCCAAGTGGCCACTCAAGGAAATACTTTAGGTGAAGTGGACAAATTCCTTGAGAAAACGCAATTTTCCAAAGTTAACATCTGAAGAAACAGAAAATATGAAGAGGCCTATACCTTTTAAAGAAAATAGATTATTAAAAATTAATTATTAAAAACTCCAAGCCCAGATGACTTCACTAGTGGTTCTTCTAAATGTTTACAGAATAAGTCCAATGCTAAAAACAAACTCTTCAGGACAGAAATGAGAGAGAACACTTCCCAACTCTCACTATAAAGCAAGCCTAAACTTGACGCCAAACCCAACAAAGATAGTAAAGGTACAGACCTAGCTCTGAAACCGAAAAACATGATAATCCTAAAGAAAACCCTAACAAACCAAGTCCAAGGAACATGTAAAAAGAACAACGCACTGCAGCCAGCTGTGTTTGTCACAGGAATGCAAAGATGGCTTGACATACAGAAAACCAATAGATTTATTAGGACTTACTATGAAGCTCGAGTGATTAAATAGTGTGGGTACTGGCACAAGAGAAGACAATGAAAGAATAAAATACAGAAATAGGCCTACATATATAAGGTTAAAGACAAAAAGCACTGTAGTACCGCAGGGAAAAGAACCATCTTTCCAAATAAGAGCCAGGTTGTATATCCAGATGGAAAAAATGAATCTTGACCCCCCACCTCACATCACACACGGAGATCAATGCCAGCTAGATTATATACCCAAATGTACAAAACCAAACGACAAAGTTATTTAGCAAACATAGACGGAAACCTTCCTGTCCCTGGGGTGAGCAGAAATTCCTTAGACAAGATATAAAAGCACTAATCATAAAGGAAAAAACTGACAGTCTGGACTGCGTTATAATTGGAACTGTTCATTCAATGGTCTTATGAAGAGCAGGAGATAATGTAAACAACTCCTACAAACCAATAGACAGCAGGCAGTCAAGCAAAGAGAGTGCGCATAAAGGGCTTCACAGCGCAGGATATGAAAGTGGTCAGTAAACTTCATAAGCAGTTAGAGGAATCAAATTACTGGGTTGGCCAGGAAGCCCCTTTACTGATAAACACGAATACAGGGAATTGAGTGAGCATGGGGGCCGTGCCTAGGGTGGGCACTCAGAGGGGCTGCTGGCACACCGGGCCCATATGCTCCCGGAACCCGGCACTGGCTGCGGGTGTCTGTGGGTGTGCTCACCTTGTGTGGCCTGGTGATTCATGCACTTGCCCGTTTATCCATCCAGTGGAACTAATTTAATTTAAAGTTTATTTTGAAGCAGAAGAAAACAGCCCTGGCTGGTGTGGCTCAGTGGATTGAGCATCCGCCTGTGAACCAAAGGGCTGCCGGCTAGATTCCCCGTCAGGGCTCGTGCCTGGGCCACGGGGCCAGGTCCCCAATGGGGCATGTGAGAGGCAACCACACACTGATGTTTCTCTCCCTACCTCCTTCCCTTCCCCCTTCTCTAAAAATAAATAAATAAAATCATTTTTTTAAAAGAAAGACTTATTTTTTAAAAGGAGGAGAAAACAGTCCCTAACACAATAAATCCTTCTTTTACCACAGTGGGCGTGAAATGGCAAAAGCTCCCCGAGTTAGAGTGGGAGGAGAAGGCCTCACTGAGCTTTTAACTTCCACTGTCTGGTTTGACACTGTCCTCAAAACAACACTAAGTATCACCTCCACGTTACGGGGACTTGAAATAATTTATCAAAAGCCATTTGACTGATAAATGGGAAAGGTGGAATTCTGCTTACAATGTTGTCTGACTCCCTTGGTGTCTGTTTATAATGACGTCCAGTCAGAATAAGCTGCATCTGGGTGAGTGCCTTCCCTCTCCAGGGGTTGAAAGAGAGTGGATCCGATTTCAGATACGAGGCAAAAGAACCGAATGCTTTATTTTTAACTGAATCTGCATAACCATATCTAAGTCAACAGTGCTTGGACGGCAAAGCCTTAACTGGAATCAGTCCTGCTCACTAACGCTTCTCTAGGCCTCGGTCGTCTAGAAACGCAGGTGCTCCGTAAACACACAATAACTGACTCTATGCCTCACCATTTTTCTAGTATTTTTATTCCATTCAGTCTCAGACTAAACACGGCTTACTGTCTGACACGAACGCTACACAATGACTTCTTTCCCCAGTGAGTGAAAAGTTCTATCGTAAGAGAGATTACCATGAAGGAGGTTCAGACACAGTAAATCAAACTAGATAAATGAATTTTACAGAAACTACAATGTCTGTGCAATTTTCTTCCTCACTCAAGACAAACAGCACAGTATGCGTTTTGCCAGAGTGTTTGTTGCTCGGGCCTGACACAGGTTTCACTGCGTGTGTACCTCTGCTAAAGAGGCTTTCAAATTATTTATTTTCCTACTCTTGGCCCAAGTACAGACCCAACTCACAAGTTAAAAAAAAAAAAACCTTCTGGAATTCCCCTGATGTTCAGGAACAGGAAGAGCTACAGGTTTACAAAGATTGAGTGTAAAATCAATATTCTCCTTCAGAATACCGTTCATACAGCGTGCGGCAAAAGTAGGTTTACACTTGTGTGTATGGAAAACAATACAACTAATAAACACTAATACAAGAGTAAGTTCCGTTTCACGTACTGACAACCGCAAACCTACTCTGTCCCACCCTGTATGTCAATGGGACCCGTACCCACGTTTCCAGAAAACCACACAGCTCAGCAGCGGCTCACCGCGGGGGGGCGGCCGGCAGCCGAGCCCACGGGCTACAGGAGCAGTTCAGAGACCCTCCCCCCGGGACGCTGACGCAGCCCCCGCACGCAGGAACTGCGGCCTGCCTGGACTCCAGCTCCCTCCACGTACTGCGATCAATCCCTAATTGAGGCTGCTCTGTTATGTGTCCATATTTTTCACCAACAAATTTCTGCATTTTCCTTAGAATGCCCAAAATGATGTTTGGTATAAGGTTAATAAATCACTTAAGTTTATTATATGCAACAGGTATGTATAAAGATTTAGAAATTGGGGCTTTTTTCCTTTTCAATGTTTAGCTATACAAAACCGTGAAAAAGGCTATGTAACCTCACTACAGTGTTACAAATAAAATAAATGCTTCTAAAATTAAAACACCAGGGTAACTATTAGACACTTGTCTTCTCATATAACCGTACCAGAGGCCTCTCACTGGGTACGTGGGCTTGACCACAGGGATCAGGTGGAAAGCGTTACCCAGTTTCAGCCTCAGCCGCTAACAGACGTTACTGAGCTCACCACATGCACAGATAGACGGAGAAAGGACTCCACCGTCTCAGAAAGACTCTGCCACCCATTCAAGGCAAAAATCTGGCTTCATCTACTTTTTAAGACTACTTCCCAGGGTTTTTATCTTGCATTTCTTGCTCAGAACACCTCTCGATTCCATCACGTCCTCCTTTTGATCACCATACACAAACCTTAACGCTCTGGAAAGGCAGCCTCTCTTTTTCCCATGTAGAATTTAGTGCAGAATCTCAGCTTGAAATAGACAGGTACCTGAATTATATGGGTGCTTCAAAGATTGCTGACTACGACACACGCTGGAGACTTCTAAATGTTCTCACTTTACAGTGAGAAAATTAAAGATAAGTCCAGAAAGGCCAAGGGGGCCTTCCCTTAACATACAGCTAGTCATTTAGGAGTAAAACCAAACCAGAACACAGGTTCCTTTACCACTCATTATTTTCCACTGTTCACTCGGTTCCAACCACGCGGAACTCATGCCTCAATTACCCAGAATTCTGTGTTGCTCCTGAGGGAACCCATCACTTGTCATTCATTACCTGTGCAGACATAACCTAAATGAAGCGTCTACGGATAGTGCTCGAGGGGATCCCTGTGCCCCCTATAATTTTATCTAAGACTGTGAGTACTGCAAATCAGAAGGCTCCAGAGAGTGAAAACCACTGGCCACATCGAGTACATGCCACACCATAAAAAGCTTATGCTGGTTTGAAATACAGATCCGAGGATGACATATTTACTCACGCA
>PVKM010018294.1:0-12563 GCA_004027735.1 Carollia perspicillata
AACCAGAGACATTTAAATAAGCACAAACTGACAGTAATCAGAGGGGATGGAGGAGAGGGATAATAGGGGGAAATAGAGGAAGGGCCATCAAGGAACATGTACGATAGACACATGGACACAACCAAACAGTGTACTAAGGAGGGTGGGAGGTGGGTATGGGTAGAGTGAAGGGGCATAGTGTGGGGAAAATGGGAACAATTGTACTTGAACAACAATATAAATAAATAAATAAATAAATAAATAAATATGTCTGTTAAAGATTTCATGTTCTTATATTCTACAGTTTGTTTCTCAGAATTTACTTATTCAGTTAACTAGCCCTACATTTTTTTTTACATATAGAGAGAATAAAGAAAACTTTGCCTCATCCAAATACATTTCAACTGAATAATGTGAGGATAATGACATTCTAATTTGCAATGATCTGAATTTAATTGTTCTATAAAATTAATTTAGACAATTGTATCACCTCCCTTTTCTCCAGCTTATAAGTAGGAAATATCTTATTTAACAATGCCTAATGTGATATAAAGTATGAACAATCTCCAAACTTTCCCTGCAGACTGGCTACCTTAAATCACAGGAAATACTACAGTAATCTTCTTTCTTTTAAAACATTGCTAAATTATTATTAGCACATTTAATATAATTAATTCACTTATGTCCAGCTTGTTTTTTAAAAATATTTGTTTAGTTGTTATATAAATGAGTATCGGATCTAAAGTCAAAATCATATTGTCTTGACAGTTTAAGAAAAAAAATAGAAGCACTAAATGTTTTAAGAATACTAAAAAAGGAAAAGCAATCACTTTGCCCTTCTCCTGACTCCTCTGATCTTTCAATGACTTCTACTTTAACAATTAACAGTATTTTACTTCAAATGCTTTTTGAAGAAAAATGTATCCACCTGCAAAGATAACAATAGCAAATTTTCATTTTTGGGATCTGATGAGCTGATCAGTTTTATCCTTAGAGTTTCTAATTAACTTAAGTACATTCATTCTCACATCCTGGCAGACTGCTTTTATTTATTCTTATTTGTAGCTACATTTAAGAAAGGAAACATGAGGAGAAATTGAACATCAAGTAGTGATAGCAAAACATTGGTACCAAGATGACTGCCAGAAATGCTTGTATATCAGGTTGTTCTCAGCATGACTAAAAGAGCTTTAAATGGTAATAAAACAATCACAACAAACACATGCTGCTAACACAATGCAGGAAAAGCACCTCTGACATCGTTAAATAAGGACCTCCAAAAATTTGGTCATCCTTAGAGTAATGAGACACTGACTGGAAAAAAAAATCATGAAAATCAACATTTTCAGAACTCTGGATATTAACCAAAGGCGTGCACCAATCTTTTGGTTATTTACACATTTATGCAAGAAAAATAGGTGAATCTTGGTAAGAACTGCAAGCTTCGGGGCTTTCCTCTCTCCCTGCTCCCATGTCCATACCCTTAGCTAGACTGTAGCCTGAAGAGGAACAGCCTCAAAACCATGGTAGCTGTGAAAACCAGTGGCCTGGCAGCCACTTATGGAGGCAGAACAGGGCTGTGGCCCCATGAAAAGCATTATCCTCAGAGAATTGTCAGTATTTGACTTGTTTGAAAACTCCCTAGAAAACTCCCTAGAGAAGCTCCATTTTCAGGGCTGGTCTTTATTTGACCTGACTCAGAGTTCACTCTGTGGAAGTAGCTCTATCACTAACTCATGGGTAAAAAAAAAAAAAAGCCCGTAGCAATTTAAAGGGAAAAAATGGGGAGTTATATGGCCATAGGGGCTTAGACATTTCTGACATGCTCCTGGGAATCTAGAACACAAGCATGTGCAGGGCAGGCCCTTTTCACTCATCTCTGGCTGACCAGGAGGCTCTTTCAAGCAGGAACTGAAGGTTAAGGCCAGGTATTAAACTGCCAGCCCAAGCATTGAAGACGTGCCCCAGTTCATACAAAAAGCTCTATGGCAAAGGCAGGAACATTTCCTGTCAAGGAATCTCCATTTAATCATCACCTAACTAACTAAGCTTTAGTGACTGTACGTGACGAAGGATACAGACTACATAATTTCACCAGGATAGTCACAAAACAAAAAGCAGTAATGATTGCAACAAACAACCAAAACGGACCTACTGGAAAGGAAAAAATAATCTTTAGAAATTTCATATTATGTCATTTAGCAAGCCTTTTTTATTGAAATTCTGACATGATAAGTTAGGTAAAAGGAATTAAAGCAAATAAGCCTTTAGTGTGTGACTTTATGTCAATCTGACTTAAGAATTAGGATGTGTTTGCTATTGCTGTAGGTATCAGAAGCTAAAATATTTTTGGTGACTTAAAATATTTTTGGTGACTTAAAATATTTTTGGTTTCTGATCTGGCATCTAAGGAGCTTGAAAGTTGCCTCTTCATACTAATAACTAGTAAAAGCTGAACAAACTAAAAATCAACAAGTCTTCTTAGTTCTGTCATTGAATTGAGATCACAGCACAAACTGCGGCCCCCCAATTGGAGAGACAGATAGGTGGATACAGAGAATCACAACTTACTGGAGCAGAAATGCACAAGCAGAAACCTTCCTGAGCTGAAACACCCACATGAACCAGTACTGGGTTAGGAAAATCTGAACTGTAGTTGACAAATTGTTAGAAGTTCACTGTGGACTAGTCTGAGAGTTACAAATGCCAGGAGAATCCAGTCTTAGGGAGGCCCTAAACTCACTTTTGTGAGTTTCACCTCCAGCAGCTCTGCCAGGTTCTCACAGTGATATGTAAAAAGGTGACAGGAAGTGGCCATTTTGAACCATGACAGAGCATTCTGTTATTAACGAGACTGACCTCAAGAGAAGCTATTTGATCATAGCCCAACTTTTAAGGTTCTGTCAGAGTCTAACTGACCTTGTGGAAGGGAAACACCCATGCCCATCCCCTGTAGCCATTCTTTTCCTCCTAAGAAGGGCAAAACACCAAAATGCACTTATAAAATTTAGGAGCTGAAAAGCACAAGCTCACTAAAAGACTGAGACCTAGTCATAAAACACTTTATTTCTTCCATACCTTACTACCACATTACTAAAGACCTATTTACTCAGTTCCTTTTACTCAGTAGATTATGTCAGGCTTTCAAAAAAAATACTACAAGGCATACTAAAAACTAAATAAAAGTAAGTATTAAAAATAAAAACACACATAGTTTGAGAAGATAGAGCAAAAATAAGAATCATACCAGATATGGAAGAGATGTTGATATAGATGGACAGCCTGTCCCAACCACTGGGAGGGAGCCGAGGCTGGGTGAAAAAGAGAGACCACCAGAGGAATTGGAGCTGGGCCATGGGAATGGGACCTGGGAGCCACTTGTGCACTGAGCCATGCATCTCATGGACAGAGGTCAGAACCACCTGGGACCAAAGGGAAGACATTGAGTTTTGCTTCTGTGTGTGAGGCTGTATTGCCTGGATAACCAAGTGTGTGCTTTATGGGTAAAATGCCTGCAGTTCAGAAGTCCTACCACCCACCCACTGAGGCTGCCATTGACAGTGCCTGTGAGGCTACATGGAGTTTCCAGGATTTATTTATCTGCTGGTGGGACCCAAGTACAGGCACCTTGCTGCAGGTGGGGACTAGGGCATGGGAAGCATGGAGCTGATGGAGCATCATGGGAGTATCCCCCATCAGCGTAATGGTGGCTGGAGGATATTCTTACACTGAGTGTGCACATGGCTAGCAAGATAATTGGATAAGGGGGAGGGAAGCCCCCTTCCAGTACCAAATTGGGGTTGGGACCAGAGTAAGGCAGGCATATACACAATAGGAGTTAAAATGGAAGCATAGGGAGGGGCTGGACCAGAGAGGCCTGTCAGTTAGCCTGGGGAAAGAAGGAATTGTTTGGGAGGTGGGCCCACCCAAAGCATGAAAAAATTTAGGAAGTTAAATAGTCTTTCTGAGAAAGAACCTGGTCCATCCCACACTCAAAACAAATATAGTCCCAGTGGAACAAAGAGGCTCTCTGTTGTTGATCACTCACTGCTCAGGATCTGCACTCAGACAATGCACTGTGTCATGGCCTCCAGGTGGGAGTGTCTCTCTCCATATCTCTCTTTCTTCCGCTCCATCTCTCCTCTCTCTCTCTCTCTCGTTGTGTCTCTCTCCCTCTCTCTCTCTCTCACCTAGTGGAGAATTTGTCAGTGTGTTCATGAGCTCTCCAACACAGGAGCACAGGACCTTACAGCCCTAGCAGCCTCATGTCCATGGCTGTGTTGGCTCCACACGCAGCCTCCAGGAGGGAGTCTGAAGGCAGATAGCAGCTGGGAACAAGCTAAGCTACCTGGATGACCTCTTAACAGCCACCTCAAACTCCAAAGGATAGTACTTTAAAATGGAGTAGGAACTCTAGACACTGCCTCTCATTTTGGTCTCGTTGAAGATGGCTTGGTTTTGCCTGGGTTTTGAAGAAAAGATGAGCTTTGAAAAGAGAGTCCCTCATTTTCCCAGATCATTCAGCATCCAAATAAAAACCTCTTTCTTTTCTCACTGGCCTCAACCTCTAGAATTTGCTTTTTGTGGCAGTGGACAGCCAGCCAAACTCTCATTTTTCTTTGGTAACAATGTTAGAATTATCAAACCATGAATTTAAAATAACTATAATTAATAACTATAATTAATATAATTAATAATTATAATTAATATGTTCTAATGAAAAACTTGGCAACAATTGATGAGTAATCAATAGACAAGTAATAAAAACTGGAATATTACACAGCCATAAAAAATAAAACCCTACCATTTGCAACAACATGGATGGACCTAGAACATATTATACTAATGAAATAAGTCACACAGAGGAAGACAAATACTATTAGATTCACTTACATGTAGAATCTAAAACGAAAAATAAACAAATTAATGAAATAGAAACAGATTCATAAACACAGAGAACAGATAGGTGGTTGCCACAGTGGAGATAGTTGGGCATGTGTTGAGAAGCTGGGTGAACAAGTTAAAGAGACTTCGAAGTACATATTGGTAGTCACAAAATAGTCATGAGGATGTAAGGTATATCATAGGGAATAAAATCAACAGTATTGTAATCAAAGCCTTCCAGTCAAGATGGATGTAGGTAAACATAGCTCTCCTTCTTGAACAACCACAGAGAAAAATTACAACTAGACTACAAAACAAATAACACCCAGAATTAGAAAATTAAGCTGTATGGAAGCCCTACAACCAAGAAATTAAAGAAGTCATATTCATCCAGATGGGTAGAAGGGGAAGAGACATGGAGATGCAGAAGAGGTGCCCCCATACCCATGTGTGGTGAATAAAAATCAGGAAGGATACCTTGGGGACCAAGGATCCAGCTCCACATCAGACCACCCAGCCAGGGTTCTACTGCCAGAAAATAAGTCCCGACAAGTTCTGGCTGCAAAAATCAGTAAGATTTGTGGTGGCGAAAGAAACTGCAAGAATCTCAGGAGTCTCCTCTTAAAGGGCCCACAACACACTTAGGGCTTATGTAGACCCACTCCCTCTAGGCTTCAGTGCTGAAGCAACAGCTGGAAGGGCACCAGTAGCATACAGAGAGAAACTGAAGTGTCTGGCATCAGAATGAGTACAGAGGGAAAACCTCCTCCCTGAGAAAACTCCAGATGCCACACAGAAGCATTGTCTCATCTCTGAAACCTCTCCAATACAGAGCCACATAGCATAGACGCCATATGGGAGACTCCATCGACCTGGTTCACACAGGTTGCCCTACCCTGGAGATTACCTAAGGCTCCACACTATCCAACTTACCAGCATGCTTTTCTACAATAGGCCACACTTCTAAGACAGGGATCCAAAGCAGCTCTACCTAATACATAGAAACAAACACAGAGAGATTGCCAAAATGAGGAGAAAAAAAAATATGGCCCAAGTGAAAGAACAGAATAAAACTCTAGAAAAAGAAGTAAACAAAATGGAGATAGCAACCCATCAGATGCAGAGATCAAAACACTGGTTATTAGTATGTTCAAGGAACTTACTGGGTACTCAAGAGCATAAAAATACCCAGGCAACTAAATGAAATAAAGAAAAATTTACAGGAAACCAACAGTGGAGGGGATGAACCCAAGAATCAAACCAATGACTTGGAACATAAGAAAAAAATATTCAATCAGAACAGCAAGAAGAAAAAAGATTTTTTTTAAAAAAGGACAGCCTAAGGAGCTTCTGGGACAACTTCAAATGTACCAACATTTGAATCATACATGTAGTGGAAGGAGAAGAGAAAGAGCAAGTAATTGAAAACTTATTTGAACAAATAATGAAAGAAAAGTTCCCTAATTTGATGAAGGAAAGACACTACTAGTACAGGAAGCACAGAGAGTCCCAAACAAGATGGATCCAAAGTGGGCCACAGCAAGGCATATCATAACTAAAATGCCAAAGGTTAAAAATAAAGAGAGAATCTTAAAAGCAGCAAGAGAAAAGCAGAGAGTGACCTACAAAGGAGTTCCTATAAGACTATCACTTGATTTCCCAAAAGAAACTTTGCAGGCAAGAAGAGACTGGCAAGAAGTATTGAAAGTGATGAAAAGCAAGGACCTGCAACCTAGATACTCCATCCAGCAAAGTTATTGTTTAGAATTGAAGGGCGATAAAGTGCTTCCCAGACAAGGTTAAAGCTAAAGGAGCTCATCATCAATTACCAAGCCATTATTACATGAAATGTTAAAAGGACTTATTTAAGAAAAAGAATATCAAAACTAAGAACATTAAAATGGTAATAAATTCACAACTGTCAACAGTTGAATCTAAAAAACAAACTAAGCAAACAGCCAGAAAAGAAATAAAATCATAGATATGTAGATCATTTGGAGCATTATCAGTTGGGAGGGGGTAAGGGGAGATTGTGGGGGATGTGCAAGAATTAAGAAGCACAAATTGGTAGGTACATAATAGACAGGGAAGTGTTGAGAGCGGCATAAGAAATGGAGTAGCCAAACAACTTATATGCATGACCCATGGACATGAACTAAGGTGGGGGGAATTGCTGGTGTGTTGGGAGGGTACAAGGTAGAGGGGGACAAAGGATAAAAAAACTGGGATGACTGTAATAGTATAATTAATAAACTATGTTTAAAATATTGTAATAGCTATGTATGGTGTCAGGGGGGTACTTGAAATATCAGGCAGACCACTTTGTAATGTATGATTGTCTAACCACTATGCTGTATACCTGAAAGCAATACAAATAATATTGAATGTAAATTGTAATTGAAACATAAAATTTAAAACAGAATTATGATGATCTCATAATAGAGACTAAAAAAAAATAACAGATGGGTAATGTCAGCAGAGAGTTGGAAATTCTAAAAAAGAATTAAAAGTGCTATCTTGATGGATTCATTAGTAGACAGGACACAACTGAAGTATGATCTTAAAACTTTAAGAATATGTCATTAAAAACTTCCAAAACAGAACAGCAGAAAGGAAAAAATAAAACTGAAAAGAAGAAAGAAAATACTCAAAAACTGTACATCTACAAAACATGTAATACACATGTAACAGGAACACAAAAAGGAAGAAAGGAACAGAAGATATTTTGAATCCATAATGACTTAGAATCTTTCCAAATTAATGTCAGACACCAAACCACAGATCAAGGAAGCTCAGAGAACACCCAGCATGATAAATGCCCCCCAACTACAAAGCAAAACAAGACAAAACTACACCTAAACATATTATATTCAAATGGCAAAAAGTCAAATATAATGCAAAAATCCTGAAAATAGCCAAAGGAAAAAACACCTTCCCTATAGATCTGGAAAATAAGAATTACATTTGTTTCTCCTCAGAAACCACACAGATAGGAAGAGAGTTGAATAAAATATTTAGTGTTGAGAGAAAAAAACACTACCTTGAATTCTGTATTCTGTGAAATTATCCTTCAAAAGTGAAAGAAAAACAGTAGAATTGCTTTGCAAGAATGTTCGAAGAAGTTCCTCAGAGAGAAAAATATTATATACCAGTAACTCAGATCTACATAAAGAAAGAAACAGCATAGAGGATTAGTGAAGATGAAATTAAAATTTTTGTTTTTCTTATTCTTCATTTATCTAGCAAATAAGAGTTTGTCAAAATAATGATAGAAACAATGTACCCTATGATTATCACTTATATATAAGCAAGATGAATGACAGTAATGGTACAAGGGACAGGATGGAGGAACTAGGAATGCTTTTATTATAAAGTGCTTGAACTACCCATGAAATCTATAGTGTTATGTAAGAGTAGACTTGGATCATTTCTAAATGTATATTGCAACTCTAGGACAACTACTGAAAAAAAAACTAAGAAAAGAAGTCTAATTGATACACTAAGAAAAGAGAAAAGAAAATCATACAAAATGTTTGATTAAAACTACAAGAAGAAGAAAAGGAGGAGAAAACAAAAATAGAAATAAAGAAGAGGGAAACAAACGGAAAACAGTAACAAATACGACAGATAATAATCCAGATATATCAATAATCACTTTAACTGTTAATGATCTAAGTATACCAATTAAAAGACAGATTGGGGTGAAGATTAGCATTACATAATGATGAAGTGCTTGGATCTCCAAGAAGACATAGCAATCTTTAATGTGTATGTGCCTAACAACAGAGAGTCAAAATTTGAGGTAAAAACTGATAAAACTGCAAAGAGTAATAAATAAATCCACTTGTTAATTGAAGAATTCCACACTCCTTTATCAGAAATGGACAGGTTCAGCATGCAGGAATTAGTAAAGACATTGTTTAATTCAACAGCATGATCAATCTACTGACTATAATGGATATTTATAGACTACTTTTTCCAACAACCACAGATAACACATTCTTCTCAAGCTCACATAGAAAATTCACCAAGATAGACCATATTTTGGGCCATAAACACACCTTAACAAATTTAATAGAATAGAAAAAATCATACAATATGCACTCTTGGACCCACCAACCTGGGTGTCTAAAATAGAAATAACAGTCTACAACAAATTTGATAAAAATGTGAAGAAATTAGGGGCCCTATAGATTGCTTGTGGAACTGTAAAATAGTGCAATCATTTTGGAAAAGAGTTTGACAGTACCCAAAATGTTAAATAGTGACCTAGTTATTGAACTCTTTAGTTTATGCCCAAGATAATTGACAACACATATCTACACAAAAATTTATACATGAATAGCAGCATTATTATGACAGCTAAAATGTGGAAACAATGCTAATGTCCTCCACCTGATGAATGAATATACAGTATATCCAAACAAAATGTCATATACCCATACAATAGGATATCAAACAACAATAAAAAGAATGACATACTTACACAAACTATGAAATGCATGAACCTCAAAAACATGTTAAGTGAAGGAAAGTCACCAAACATCACATATTATATGACTCCATTTATATAAAATGTCTAGAATAGGCAAATCTATAGAGATGGAAAGTAGGCTAGTAGTTACAAAAGCTAGGGGAGGGGAAATGAGAGAAATGCTTATGGATGTGGGGTTTAGCCCCAGAGTGGGGGGATGAAAATATTATGGAATTAGATTAATGGTTGCATAATATTATGTAGATACTAAAAATTACTAAATTGTACACTTAAATGGTGATTTTTTTTAGTACATGAATTACATCTCAATAAAGCCATTCTAGCAACAAGACCATGTATTATGCAAAGAGTATATGTTCTAGAAAATGTATGCTATCTACATAACCCCAATATACAGTAATATCCTTTATCCATGGGCGATACATACCAAGACCCCCATGTGATGCCTGAAACTGTAGGGAGTTTTGAAACCTATGCATAGCTATACATACACATATACCTATGATAAAATCTGATTATAAATTTGACACAATTAGAGTTTAACAACAATAGATTATAATAAAATAGAACAATTTTAACAATATACTATAACAAAAATTATGTGACTGACTTTGGAACCATTCTTAAGTACAATAAGTGTTACTTGAGCACAAGTACTGTGATACCACGATAGTCAATCTGACTTCTTGTTGTTGTAATGCTATTAGAAGACAACCGTCCCTTTTCAAGTATTTTGAAATCATACTTAGTGAAAGACGTCGCTGAGGTAGCAACTTCTTGGAATTGTCCATACCCTGTGCATTCAACAGAGGAGAAAAGAGCATGTAGGAGGCCTCGTGAGCTCCAGCCACGCAGCCCTTCTTCAGTGCAACACAGCCAATTCAGAGGGGGAGCCAGAGAGCTGATGCTGCCAGGTAAGCAAGGGGGCAGATTATGTAACACTTTATAGTTCATATCAAAGTTATTGGCCTTAATCTTGAACATATTTAAAATCAATAGCATAAACTACCCACCATGTTAACAACTTACACGTTTTATGTCAAAATACTTTCCAAATTCCTATTTTACACTCACAATGATCTTAGTAAATGGTTAAATCAGACAAGGATATACTTTATGATCCTGAGACCCAGAGTTTACATATATTATCAGAATTAGAGTTTAAAATAGGATAAAAGTTCATTACTTCAAGCTAATGTCAGAAAGATACAATTTATGAAAGCCACTTAAAGAAATATACTTATTTTTAATTATTTATAAATAAATATTGTTTACAAGTTGGAGTTTCCAGTTTTAGTAAAAATTAACTAATTTGTAATCAATTTGTTATATTTTACATAAATGAATATTTTTAACTGCCAAAAATGGTTGATTTTTTTGAAGAACGTTTAGAGATACTCCCCCAAATGATACTTTACATTATAAATACAGTTGTTTAGGAATGTGTTGATGCTTTCATTTATTTGACTTTTCAGTGTTGTTCCTGGGTTGTCAATAATAATGAAAAAATGAAAATAGCATATTTATTCACACATTTATCCTTCTCTGGGTACTTTTGTATTTTATGGTAAAAATGTAAAGTATGGTACACAGATTCTTATGCTTTAAAAAAGAAAAGCTATTTCCATGCTTTGATCCTTCTGTTATTGTATTATGCCACCCAAAAAAGAGGAAAAAGATAAAAATTACTTGACCATGTGAGAAGAGAAATACATTCAACCCTCCTCCCTTCCACTGCTGACTCTCACAACATTTCTCTCTCCTTAGTATATCTCCTTCTGACCCCTCGCCTGAGGCAGGGTAAGACTATAGAGTTAACACTTCCCTCAAGGAACCTCCAACTCATAGAGATATTTGGAGAGTCTAGAAATAAGGCTGGAACTACTTGCTCCTTACCAAGGGCAAATATAGATGAACCTCAGGTCTAGTACTTGAAGGAAAGCCCAAAGGAAATACCACTTGCTAACATCTGTAAATCCCCTACCTCTACTTTCTTTTGTCTATATCACTGCAGCCTTTAAAGAGTTTTGGGCTCCCAGTGGTAAATTCGAAGCAATGTGTTTAGGGATGGACAGAGAGAGAGGTTAAGAGATTAATTTTGCTCCTGTGGATTGCTGGGTAACTCTGAACAAGTCACTCTGCTCTAGTAAACCAAGTAAGAATACTTAAGATTAATGAAGACTGTAAAAGGTGACAGTGAACTAAAAGCCAGGAACTATGATAATTTTCACTTC
This sequence comes from Carollia perspicillata, assembly GCA_004027735.1. Lineage (NCBI taxonomy): Eukaryota > Metazoa > Chordata > Mammalia > Chiroptera > Phyllostomidae > Carollia > Carollia perspicillata. The sequence continues at coordinate 11,593 of PVKM010018294.1, forward strand.
CTGTTCCTTATTTACAGTAGGAAACATTGTGAATATTACTTCACACCCTGGAATTGTGGAGGACAAAATGTGTATAAAGAAATATGACAACTCTGGGTAGAGACAGAATTATATGGGTGAGGTTCTATAAAGTAAAGGGATACTTCCCTTTTGCCAAGCCAATTGGCTTTTAAAACTCCTAGGACTATCAAAGGAAGATATCAGAATTTTTACATTTGAAAAATCTAATTAATATCTAAAACTTCATTAATCCAGATATGTATCCTTCAATTTTGGAGCTAAATGTTGAAATTATAAATCCCAGTTCAGTAATGCAGTCACTCATAGTAACCACTTGCCTGCAACCAAAACACTGCCAATAGTATCTAATAAAAAAGTACTTTTAAATTCTAAGTTTGTGACATAACTGTGTCCAATAATCAAAATATAAGTAAAAAATAATTCCAGAGACTTCCAGTTTTGGAAAGATACACTAGACATAATTTTTGCTATTCCACCTGCTAGGGACATCCACAAACCCTTGATATTACATATAAAACAGACAAAAAGGAGCCTTAAAGTTGGAAAGAATAGGCAGATGGGTTAGAGACCTCAGACCTAAGAATGGCACAATAAGTTCAATAGAAAATCACTCATTACATGAAGAACCAAGTAAATCTAAAGTTGACTAAGAAAAGAAAATCAACATAGACCAACCAACACCATGATAACACAGATATTACAATGATCAGGCAAGGATTTTAAAGTAGCATGATAAAAATGTTCCTGAGGATTACTAACACACTTGAAACAGATAAAATAATAGAAAGTCTTAGCAAAGAAATGGAATTGTTAGCAAATGTATCATGATCTAAGCCTTACACCTTGAACAAAAATTAACTGAAAATGGATCATGGAGTACAGCATAAAATGTAAAGTTATAAAAGTTTTTAAAATATTTATTTGCTTTTAAAGAGAGGGGAAAGGAGGGA
>PVKM010018294.1:12663-25270 GCA_004027735.1 Carollia perspicillata
AATAAATAAATATATATATATATTTTAATTGATTATGCTATTACAGTTGTACCATTACCCCCCTTTATTTCCCTCTGCCACGCACCCCCTCCCACCTCCATTCCCCTACCCTTAGTTCATGTCCATGGGTCATACATATAAGTTCTTTGGCTTCTACATTTCTTATACTATTCTTAACCTCTCCCATCTAATTTTTACATACCATTTATGCTACTTATTCCCTGTACCTTTTCCCCCATTTGCTCTCTTCCCCTCACCCCCGCTGATAACCTCCCTATGATCTCCATTTCTGTGGTTCTGTTCCTGTTCTAGTTGTTTGCTTAGCTTGTTTTTGTTTTTGTATTTTTAGGTTCATTTTTGATAGTTGTGAGTTTGTTGTCATTTTACTATTCATATTTTTATCTTCTTTTTCTTAGATAAGTCCCTTCAACATTTCATATAAAAAGGGCTTGGTGATGATGAATTCCTTTAACTTGACCATATCTGGGAAGTACTTTATCTGCCCTTCCATTCTAAATGGTAGCTTTGCTGGATAGAGTAACCTCAGATGTAGGTTCTTGCCTTTCATGACTTTGAATACTTTCCAGCCCTTTGCCTTTAAGGTTTCTTTTGAGAAATCAGTTGATAGTCTTACAGAAACTCCTTTGCAAGTGACTCTCTCCTTTTCTCTTGGTGCTTTTAAGGTTCTCTCCTTATCTTTAATCTTGGATAATGTAATTATGGTGTGCCTTGGTGTGTGCTTCCTTGGATACAGCTTCTTTGGGACTTTTTGAGCTTCCTGGACTTCCTGGAAGTCTATTTCCTTTTCCAGATTGGGGAAGTTCTCCTTCATTTTTTTTCAAATAAGTTTTCAATTTCTTGGTCTTCCTCTTTTCCTTCTGACACCCTTATGATTCAAATATTGCAGTGTTTAAAGTTGTCCAAGAGGTTCCTAAGCCTTTCCTCATTTTTGAATTCTTGTTTCTTCATTCTGTTCTAGTTGAATGTTTCTTTCTTCCTTGTGGTCCAAACAAATGATTTGAGTCCCAGTTTCTTTCCCATCTCTGTTGGTTCCCTGTACATTTTTCTTTATTTCACTTTTCATAGCCTTCACCTTTTCCACTATTTTGTGACCATACTCAACCATTTCTTTGAGCAGTCTGATTACCAGTGTTTTGAACTGTGCATCTGATAGGTTGGCTATCTCTCCATTGCTTAGTTGTATTTTTTCAGGAGTTTTGATCTGTTCTTTCATTTGGGCCATGTTTCTTTGTCTTGGTGCACCTGTTAAATAATAAGGAGCAGAGCCTTAGGTGTTGGCCATGGCATGCACCCCAAGTTGCTGCTTTATGGTGCTATATGTGGTGGAGGGGTCCGAGAGGGAATAATGTGGCTTGCTCAGCTCAGGGCCAGCTTTCAGTCACTTCCTGCACTACCCACAAGCAAATTGGGCCCTTCTAATGCTGATTCCCAAGTGTGTGGGTTTGTGGGTCTCTCCAACAAACTCTCCTGTGAAGCTGGGAGGTTCATCCACAGCTGCAACCCCCATAGGTTTTTCCAGTCTGAGGTTTTGAGGCTTTTCCCCACACTGGAACCCTGAGTTGGGTGGTCTGTCTTCCTTCCCAGTTGTTCCTCCCAATTTATTGGCACATAAATATGGGACAGCCTGCAAATGTGGGACAAGCTTCAACCTCACCCAGTCTACCAGCTACCACCTCACCTGCCCTAGTCCTCCAGCCACCACCTTGTCACACATCTCTCCACCCCAGCAGCCCTTCTCCACCTCTCCTATCCATGTGGATGAATATTTCTTCTTTAACTCCTTGGTTGTCCAACTTCCATACAGTTCAATTTTCTGGCAGTTCTGGTTGTTGTTTTTAAATTTGTTGTTGTCCTTCTTTTGGTTGTGCAAATAGGCACAGTTTATCTACTTATGCCTCATCTTGACCAGAAGTCAAGTTATTCAAGAATTTGAGACATAATTATGTTGGATTATGCGTATGGGCCTGATGTAATCACAAGGGGTCTTATAAAAGGGAGGCAGGATCAGAGAGAAGATATTGTGATGCTGGCTTTGAAAACAGAGTAAAGGGCCAGGAACCAAGGAATACAGGCAGCCTATAGAAGTTGTAAAAAGAAAGGAAACATTCTCCTTTGAAGCTTCCTGAGGGAATGCAGCCCTGCTGATCCAGTTTAGACTTCTAACCACTTGAGTTTTAAGAAAAAAAAAATCTATGCTGTTTTAAGCCACTAAGTTTATGAAAATTTGTTACAGCAGCATTAAACTCAATACAACTAGCCATTAGAAAAATGAAAATGAAGTCCACAATGAGATCTTACTGTAGCAGTTAATATTTGAAAAATTGTTACTAAATATCAAATACCAAATACAGGTGAAGATGCAAAGAAAAAAATCTCCCATATATTGCTGGTGGAAATGTAAACGGAAATTTTCGGGCAGTTTCTTTCTTTCTTTTTTTAGTTCTTATCATAGTCTATTTTTTCTTTTCTTTTAGATTATTTTGTTGCTCAAGTGCAGTTGTCTGCATTTCCCCCCACCACTCCCACACCACCACAGCCATCCCCACCTACCTCCCCTGACTCCAACCCCCCTTGGTTGTGTCCACATGCCCTTTATGGTTGCTCCTAAAAACCTTTCCCCCCTTCCCCCCCATCCTCTTCCACCTCGCCTCTGGTTACTGTCAATTTGATCTTTATTTCAATGTCTCTGGTTATATTTTGCTTGCTCGTTTGTTTTGCTAATTAGGCTCCACTTAAAGGTGAAATTATATGGTATTTGTTGTCCACCACCAGGCTTATTTCATTAACCATAATGCTCTCCAGTTCCATCCATGCTATTGCAAAGGGTAGGAACTCCTTTCTCTCTGGTGCATAGTATTCCATTGGGTAAATGTACCACAGTTTTGTGATCCATTAATTTACTTATGGAAACTTAAGTTGCTTCCAGCACTTGGCTATTATGAATTGTGCTGCTATGAACATTGGGGTACATAGGTTCTTTTCAATTGGTGTTTCAGGGTTCTTAGGATATAATCCCAGGAGTGGAATTGCCAGGTCAAAAGGAGGTTCCCTTTCAGTTTTCTCAGGAAATTCCATACTATTTTCCCCAGTGGATGCACCAGTGTGCATCCCCATCAACAGTGCACTAGGGTTCCCCTTCCTCCACATTGTCTCCAACACTTGTTGTTTGTTTATTTGTTTATGATGTCCATTCTCACCAGTATAAAGTGGTATCTCATTGTGGTTTTAATTTCTTTCTCTCTGATAGCTAGTGATGCTGAGCATCATTTCATATGTTTCTGAGCTCTCTGTATGTCCACTTTGGAGAAGTGTCTGTTCCGGTTCTTTCTACAATTTTTAATTAGGTTTTTTATCTTCCTGGAGTGGAGTCATGTTGGTTCTCTATATATTTTGGAGATCAACCCTTGTCCAAGGTGTCATTGGCAAATATGTTTTCCCATACAGTTGGTTCTCTTTTCATTTTACTGCTATTTTCTTTCGTCTTGCAGAAGATTTTTATTTTGATGAAGTCCCATTTGTTTATTCTTTCCTTTATGCCTCTTGCTCTAGGGTACATGTTGGTGAAAATACTGTTGCATGGAATATCTGAGATTTTCCTGTCTATGTTGTCCTCTAGGACTTGTATGGTACCATGGTATCATAAGTATCAACACTTATATTTAAGTCTTATGTCCATCTTGAAATTATTTTTGTGTATGGTGTCAGTTTGTGATCAAGTTTCATTTTTTTGCATTAGCTGTCCAGAGCTCCCAACATCATTTGTTGAAGAGGCTATTTTTACTCCATTTTATTCTTCTGTCCCCTTGGTCAAATATTAATTGACTGTAGAGACTTGGGTTTATTTCTGGGTTCTCTCTTCTGTTCCATTGGTCTATATGTCTGTTCTTATGCCAGTACCAGGCTGTTTGGATACAGTGGCATTGTAATACAGTTTGATATCAAGTATTGTGATCCCTCCTACTCTTTTCTTCTTTCTCAAAATTGCTGCAGCTGTTTAGGGTCATTTATGGTTCCATATAGATTTCTGCAATGTTTGTTCTATATCTGTGAAATGTCTCATTGGTACTTTAATAGGAATTGCATTGAATCTATAAATTGTTTTGGGTAATGTGGACGTTTTGATGATGTTAATTCTTCCAATCCATGAACATGGTATTTCCTTCCATTTATGTGTGTCTTTCTTAATTTATTTCTTTAGAGTTGTGTAGTTTTCTAAGTAGAGGCCTTTTACCTCCTTGGTAAGGTTTACTCTTAGGTACTGTATTTTTCTTGTTGCTATATCAAATGGGATTTTTTTCCCAATTTCTGTTTCTGATATTTCATTGTTTGTGTCCAAACATGTCTTTGATTTCTGAATATTGACTTTGTGACCCACTGTTTTTCCAAATGACCTAACTCTACACCTGCAAGAAATGGAGAGACAACAATAAAGACAGTCCAGAGCAAGTAGGAGGAAGAAAATAACAAAGGTGAGAGCAGAACTAAATGACATATGAGACTAAAAGAACAATTGAAAGAATCAATAAATCCATGAGCTGGTTCTTTGAAAAGATAAACAAAATTGACAAGGCTTTAAGCAGACTCATTAAGAAAAAAGAGGGGACCCAAATAAACACAACCAGAAATGAAAGAGGAGAGATTACAACTGATACCACAGAAATACAAAGGATTGTAAGAAATTACTACAAAAAACTACATGCCAAGAAATTTGAAAACCAGAATGAAATGGGAAAATTTCTAGAAAAATATAATCTTCCAAAACTGAATGAAGAAGAAGCAGAAAGCCTGAACAGACCAGTAACAGCTGATGAAATTGAAGCAGTTTTGTGAAGCAGTAATTAAAAAACTCCCAATACTCAAAAGTCCTGGACCAGACAGGTTCACAGGCAGATTTCACAAAGTATTTAAGGAAAAGATAGCCCCCATCTTTCACAGACTATTCCAAAATATCCAAGAAGACTTGTTTTATGAATATATCCCAAACTTGTTTTATGAAGCCAGCATCTTCCTAATCCCAAATCCAGACAAAGACAGAACAAGAAAGAAAACTTCAGTCCAATATAGCTCATGAACATAGACACTAAAATCCTCAACCAAATACTGGCAAACCACATGCAAAAATACATTAAAAAGATCATACCCCATGACCAAGTAGGATTCATCTCAGGGATGCAAGGATGGGACAATATTTGCGAATCAATAAATGTAATACAGCACAAAAACAAAAGGAAAGACAAAAATCACATGATCATATAAACAGATGTGGGAAAGGCTTCTGATAAGGTATAGCACCCATTTATGGTAAAAAAAAAAAAAAAAAACACTCAGCAAAGTGGGAATAGAAGGAGCATTCCTTAACATAACAAATGCCATATACAAGAGACCTACAGGCAACATCATAGTCAATGGGCAAGAACTAAAATCTTTTCCACTAAGATCAGGAACAAGATAAGGATGTTCACTTTCACCACTCCTATTATTCAACATAGTCCTAGCTACAGTAATCAGACAAGAAAAAGATATAAAAGGCATCCAAATTAGAAAGGAGGAAGCAAAACTGTCATTGTTTACAGACAACATGATAGTGTACATAGAAAATCTTATAGATTCCACTATAGGAATGTATAGCATTCTTAAAATGACACAATTATAGAGATAGAAAGCAGATTAGTGACTGCCAGGCATTAGGGATAATTGACAGCCCATGTGGGCCTAAATATAAAATTGTAGCTTGAGGGAAATCTTTGTTGTAAAGTGATGTGGACTCTGATCAGCAGTGTCCCTGGTGTTGTGAATGTGATGAACAAATCATATGGACTGCAGAAGTCCTATGGAGGAAAAGGATGGCATGGCCATCTCTGAGTGAGAGAGCACCCCAACCCTTGCCTGGACAAGCTTTTAGTGCTTTTCTGGGAGCATTACATCAAGGAAAGTCCTCATTCATTATGCACAGGTTTTCTTTAGGTGATTACCTTTTACAGATAACAAAGAAAAGGATGTTGCTGATTACTTCTTATAGATATCAAAGAAAAGGATCTTGTAAATGCAAGGGAAAAGGTGGATGAACTGGTTACACTCCATCCTTGGGAGGGTTAGCACAGACTGTAGGAAGTTACTTCAAAGATATGCATTAAATATTTGTTGCCTTAACTCAGGGTGAGGAAGCTTTAGCAAAAGCAAGCCTCAAAGCAGCCCAGACATAATGCAGGCCTGGTTCCCCATGGGAAAGCCAATCTGTGGGACTGGCTCCTGTGTGCTGCCTCACACCTGTTGGTTTTCCGAACCAGGGCTGAGCTATATTCACCAGTGCCATGAAGATAGGTTTCCTATAGTGAAGAAATTGTTTTTTGTGTCGATTACGGTGACTGTTACAGAAATATACACCTATAATGGTTGTTACAGAAGTCTACACCTGGAATAAAATGGCATAGAACTATACAGACAATGACAAGCTAGTGATTCTGTAGTGTGCTGTAATTACATAAAATATAACCATTGGGGGAAATGAGGTTAATGATACATAAATCTTTTATATTATTTTCGCAATCTTTCAGTGAATTTATATTTATTTTCCCTAAATTAAAAAAAATATATTACAAAGGTAGGAAGGGGTCACCTGATATCTTTCCAAAAGAGACAGCTAAATTTAATTAATCATTATGATTTATTTAGAAAAATCAAGATATAAGTATTATCAAGAAAAAAGTTTTCTACTTCGTATTTCTCAGTACAATTTCTCCATTTTTTTTTATTTTGAGACATCATGCATACAGAAGAATATATAAAATACTTATTTACAGGTTATGCAAAAAGTACATAACCAGTGCCTTAGAAGTCTCCCCCATGTGACTGTTATTGCAGCCCCGTCTCTGCCCCAGAGACAGCCTCTCTCCTGATGTTTATAATTATTCCCCTGCTTTAAAATTTTCATATATATATGGGTATATATATATACCCCTAAACAATATATTGTATAGACTTACTGTTTTGAGTGATATATAAAAATGAAAGCATTCTCTAAATTCCTAGTGGGGTTGAACATCCTTTAATATGTTTATGTTTTCTCATCTGTGAATTGCCTATTCATTTCCTTTTCCCATTTTTCTATTGGGTTATCTTATTGATTTGTAGGAACTTTTTATAGACTCTGGAAAGTGACTTTTTCTATTAAAATCTTGAACATATTGTTTCCCCATGTGTTGTTGTCTTATACTTAATTTATATTGTCTTTTTTATACACAAGTTTTTATTTTCACATAGTCAGTTGTATGAATATCTTTCTTTCATGATATGTCCCTTTATGCTTCAATATCATAAATATTCTAACTTCTATAAAAATTTTTAGAAGTTTTGCTTTGCACATTTAAGTCTTTGAACCACCTTGAAACACTTTCTGTATATTGCATGAAGCAAAATGAAGAGACAAGGAATGAATAAAATCATTAGGCCTCTATGTTACCTGTCAAATATGAGATAAATGAGGCATAGTCTATGTGCCTTACCTTTTGGAGAGAATGTCTGTTGAACCATCCTAGATCATGCCTTCAAAATTTTATTGACAGTATCACCTGCTCCACTTATTTTATGGGCTTCCTAATGTATATAAATAGTTTTATTTTTCTGGAGACTGTAGTGTATAGCAAAGTACTTAATTTTCCTACATGGTAGATAAGGTAAATATTCATAAATGGAAAGAAAGAAATCAACACTTTTAAGGCTACCACTCTGCTTCCATCAGTGGGGTGCTGCATTGGAACAGGAAGACCTGGACAGCAAAGAAAGAATGGGAAATTGCGATACACTGTAGGCACTTGAGTCAGATAATCATAGTTTGACTATTATTGAACCCAATTTAGTGTGGCTTCATTATTTTTATAAATAATATAAAATAATGTGAATATCCAAAAGGAAGGACACATTCAAATATATATGTGTAAATACATTCCATGAACAAGGATAAATAATTATTCATTGTTTCCACTTTGATTAATAGTCCCTCTTCTAACCCTTTACTAGGTCATCACTAAACAAGAATTAGTTTTATAACAGAGCCTTTTTGTTGTGCCTTGGTGAAAAATGGAGTTTCTATAAGACCAACAATCTGCTAACAACTTTTTCTCATATCTGGGGATGTGGATAGATTTATTTAATAAATATGTCATGAGCTTTTTCTATCCAGATAAAGTACATCTGAGCAAGGAGGCTAAATGTGACTGCTGAACCTGGCTGTGCAGAGAATCCTTTAGCTGTAGTCAAATCTAATACAGTAGTTTAATCCCTGCCTCTCACTGGTGAGTAATCTGAACAAACCTCCTGACATTCTCTTTGCCTTCACCTGGTACTGCTCACCATGCTCAGTAGTGCCATGTCCCTTCAGGACCTCCCCTGGCCACTAAAACACAGAGGTAAAGAGAATGTAACATTGTACCTAAAGTTAACCATAATGTATTGTGCACTTAAAATTTTGTTCATAGGATAGATCTCATATAAAGCATTCTTACCACAAAAAATGGATGTATTTCCCCTTAGTACTCTCACAGGTCAACAGAAGAACAAAACAGGAAGAAGGTGGGAGAGTGCGAATACAGCCTTCACAACCAGCTAGTGGAAGTCACAGTTGTGATGCCAGCTTTCACAGATTGTTTGCAATTACCATAATGAGGAAAATGTGAGCGCAAGTCAATGCTCAAGAATGACTAAAGTTATTAGCATGAGTGCTTTAGAAGAAACTGACTAGTTTTGCATCGCTTACTTATGGAAAGGAGATGCTAACCAGAGTTTGTTACTCTTCTGAAACAGAGCAGAAAGAATATATCAAGACACTATGTTTGGAAATGGGATTCATTTCATATTGTAACTGACACAGAAAGTGAAAGCTTTAGTTGGGCTGTAACTATAGACTCTGGTAAATAATTTCCACCAAAGTCCAATCAGTAATGTAAAGGATTCACACACTAATTTTTTTCTGCCTTCAACTGGTTTACCAGCCTACTGACAAAAGCTAGGGCGCAGCACCTTCCTCAATAGTTATGACAGTTCATGCCATCTAAAATCATATTTCATTCATCAATATGGAAAAAGGGTAAAATTAACTAAAGGCCAAACTACAAAAAGTTACTGTGAGATAGTCTTTTCTATTGTTTACTTAAAGAAGATTTAACTTTTTACATTTCTTTAGAAAATGAATCAACATTTTTGTGATAACAATTTGAAGATATAATGTGATAGCACAACATTCTGAAGAAATGAATTTAACATAGTTATTATATTCAGCAAGCTTGAGAGACATGAAGATTTATAAGAAGTATCTGAACCCTATCCTCTGAAGAGCTCCAGCATGCCCTAATTCAACTCCCAGAATTGCTTCGATAACTCTCTCGGGAAAATTAGATGAAAGCTTGCTCTAGAAGTAATTAACAGATTTATGGAATTTATACACCAACATAAAAGGTCAGGATTTGAGTTTTGTACTAATTGTTTCCAGTGCAGAGTCCTAAAACTCTGACTCTACTATTGAGATATCTTAAAAGGTATTTCAAAGTGTGCCACAGGAGCCCCACAATTGTTTAATTGAACATTACTTTATATTTTTTAGACATTTAAACTGTAACACACATTCTCCCACTTGTTAAAAAGTGTCAAATACCAAATTGTAGCACAATAGAGAGCATGAATGCCTGAGCTCATGCTCTCAGGTGAAATCACTGAGGTACAAATTTCAAAGTATTATTTGTTTGGACATCTTTTTGCTAAAGTCGAACTTCTTATAAAGCAATATAGTCTTTAAAAGTTTATGCAACTTTGTATATGTCTCTTTTACTAATTAATCAGGACTGTACATGTCTGTCAGTTTAGAGTATGAATTTCTATCAGGTTTTGTGTCTTGACAATAGTTTTATACTGTAAGATTCATCAGGCTATTCAGGTTGCAGCAGCTGTACCATCCTTACAGATATGGACAATATTAGCAATGAAACTGAAACTTGGTTTTAACATACTTTGAAATTTTAAGTAATTACAGTATTTAATATAGACAAACAGTGAAGTATACAAAAGATTGTTAAAAATAACTATACCAAATATTCAATTGTTATAATAAAATTTGTAAGCTACATTGTACAAAAAATGATTCTTTTAATCAACTTCTCTGAAATTTGAATACTAATCCACTTAATTATGTGAGTAGTTAGATAATGTTAACAAATAAATATGGGAAAACAGCTAGCACCCTTTCAGGGTCAGTGGAATTGTCTAGTACCATGAGATTGCAAAACGAGTGGTCTAGAGCAGTGTTATTTGCTATTTAATGAATTAGGATTTTCTCCCTATTGTGCAAACAAAACAAAATACAAGTATGTGTTCAGTGTTGATGCTGACAAAAGACTACAACTGTCATAAAACTATGATAATAACCCTTGCTTTCAAATTATCAGTATATCAAAAAAGCCTGATTATTTTCTCTAGTATTATAAATAAAGTGCTATAAATATGAGCCTCTAAAATAGGGTTAAAACTACTAAAATGCTGGTGTTTGTTTGTTTTATGTATTCGAATTCTGTAAAAGGTAACATTTGAAAAGTGTTAAACGGTTTAAAACTTTTGAAAATTACTGTATTTTCGGACTATAAGACGCACCCCCCAAATTTGGGGGGAAGGGGTGTGTCTTATAGTCCGAATGTAGCTTACCTGTCTCGCTGTGAGAGGTGGGGACACAGTGGAGCAGGGTGACAGGAAGTAGGAGCAGGGTCGCAAATGCAGGAAGCCAGCAGAGGCAGGAGTGGGGCAATGCTGCAGGGCCCTGGGCTGGAAGGAGGGGGTTTCCCGGCAGTGCGAAGCAAAGGAGGCAGGAGCAGAGTTCTCACTGCGGCATACTATGGTGCTAGGGAGGAGTGGACAGGTGGTGCAGGCATGTTAGACAAAGAAAGCCTGCGGCGCCCCTACGTGCCTGCATCACATGACTGGTGTGTCCGCCATTAACATTAACATAGGCAAATTCCACTACAGAGTCATCTGTCAATGTGGCCCTGCAGCTGTTGCAAAACTACAATTCCCATCATACTTGGACAGGTTGGGATGATGGGAACTGTAATTTTGCAACAGCTGCAGAGCCACACAGGTTGTGCAAAACTGCTGTCCCAGCACAAGAGTGTTGCACAGCCTTTGGCCCTCCAGTGTCAGATCTCCCCCATAAACAGTGTCAGCAGCAAATCCCCCCATAACAGTGTCAGCATCAGATCCCCCATAACAGTGCATCATCCACTGATGTCCTCAGCTGCAGTGCCCCCATAACTATTAAGGACACACTGCTGATAGTTCTGTCATTACTGTATTTTGTTGTACAAAGATACGATAGCGTACCGTCATCTCCTGCTGATTCTACCATAATTGTGGAAAGACGTCAAAGCAGAGAAAGATTTCATATAAAATCCCTTTTAAACTGGAGGTAGTGAAGTACGCCAAAGAACGTGGGAACAGAGCAGTGGAGAGACACTTTGGGCCACCTCCAGCTGAAAAAAAATGATACAGGAATGGAGGAAACAGGAGGATCAACTGCAAAAAACGGACAAAACAAAACAATGTTTTCGTGGGCATGCTGCAAAATGGCCACAGTTAGAAGTGGATGTGAAAGAGTGGATCACACATCACAGGAACAATGGCTTTTCAGCATCTACAAAAATGATCATATGTGAAGCCAAACGTCTTGCTGCAGAGAAAGGCATTGAGGACTTCACTGGATCACCATCATAGTGCCACAGATTTATGAAGAGATGTGGCCTTGCTATGCGCATGAAAACTAGGATTGTACAAAAAATGTCTATAGAATATGAATACAAGATTGTGTCTTTTCACAGATTTGTACTGGATGCAAGAAAGAAAAATGGATTTGAAATAAGCCAGATTGGGAACATGGATGAAGTTCCATTAACCTTTGATGTTCCATTAAACAAGACTGTTGATGTGAAAACCTCAGGGCACTATAAAACCCATTACATGGTTGTGTTGTCCTGCTGTGCAGATGGCACCAAACTACCACCAATGCTGATTTTCAAGAGAAAAAACATGCCAAAAGAGGCAACCCCAACAGGAGTTATTGTTCATGTTCATGACAAAGGATGGATGGACGAAAATGGCATGAAGATATGGATAGAAAAGGTGTGGTCCCAACGTCCTGGAGGGCTTCTGAAAAAACATGCTCGGTTAGTGCTTGACCAGTTTAGGACACATATCACTGAAGCCACAAAAAAGAGATTTAAAGAAGAGAAAACCCATCTAGCTGTAATTCCTGGGGGGCGTACCAGCCAGTTGCAACCTTTGGGTGTTTCCATCAACAAGCCATTTAAAGTTTTCATGAGAGAAGAGTGGAACAAATGGATGGCTGCTGGAAATCATGATCTGACACCAGCTGGATGAATGAAGAGGCCCACTATTACCCAAGTTTGTGAGTGGGTGAAAACCTCATAGCAGTCAGTTAAGGATGGAACCATTGTAAGGTCCTTCAAAAAATGTGGCATCAGCAATGCCCTAGACAGCTCTGAAGATGACATCCTCTATGAACAGAGTGAAGACAGTGATTCTGAGGAACTGA
>PVKM010018295.1:0-25139 GCA_004027735.1 Carollia perspicillata
TGAATGTCCTATTCCTTACAACAAAAGTGATATAAGTGATTTTTGAGGCTCAGTCATAAAAAGCATGCAATTTCTGCCTGGCTCTCAAGTGCCCCCTCTGGGAACAGAGCTGCTCTGTTATGAGAGTTTCGAGCCACGTGGAGAGGCCATCTGTGTGCTCCCATTCAGAGCCACAGCTGAGTCCATCCTCAGAGTCATGCCAGCCAGACATCACACATGTGAGTGAAGAAACCTCCAGAAGACCTCCACCCCCAGCCATTAGAGTCTTCCCAGCTGAGGCCCCAGACATCCTGGAGCAGAGACAAGCCACCCACCATGTCTGATCAAAATCCCTGATGCGCAGAAACCACAAACACATTGAAATGGCTATTGTTTTTTGCCACCAAGTTTATAGTGTCTGTTACACAACCACAGCTACTGTAATAACCACTGTAACTCCATTATTCCTAACATTTGTAAGAATTCAAAGATACGCAGGTGAGACTCAGAGCACTAAGGTGAATTGCCCAACGTAACATGGTGGAGCCTCGATTTCAGCCTAAATCTGTCTCCAGAGTCCGAGCCCTGTCCATGCGTTGTGCTGCCTTTCTTTCAGGGAGGAGTCATGACCACAACAAAATACCTCAGAAACCTGTGTGACAGAGGTAAGAGAATTTCTGCTCTGCAACATCTGATGCTGAGCCCAATCCCCAGATTTCCATGAGAAGATTAAGAGGATTTCACATAGACTCTGCCCCACAGCAGCTCCATGGCATGGCCAATTCACCCAGCCTCCACTTCTCACCTGTGAACCATCACCCAACACACTGGGACATATAGCAGGATAATGCCTGCTTGGGGTCATCTTTGGTGGGGGGGAGTTATGAGGATAAAATGAGGGAATAATGAAAATTACAAATAATAATGATGCCATCAAACATGTTAGTTCTTGGCCAATTGACTAGTTTTGAGAACATGACATTCTTACATACATCTGCATAGCACTTACAGTTTTCAAAACACTTTTACCACATATCTAGGATGAAATCACTTGGTTAGTCGTAAGGCATAATGACAGCATTATTATTGACACACAGGGAGACAATAAAAGCTAACAGGCATCGGTCTGCCATGGTCAATGGAACCAAAATGAAAGAAAAGAGGAAATAAAAGGAGAATGGGGGCATGCGATAGGAATGTGGTTTCCCTTCTCTGTATCGTTGGCATCAAGAACAGGGCCAGATATACATACAAGTTCAAATTTCCAGAATGGTGTCTGGTATTTCCTTTCAAGCCAGCCACTGAAAATTTTTGAAATCTCAGACTTGGCAACATAGTCCTATGCAGTTTTATAGGACAAAATTTTCCTCCCAACTCTGCTCTCTCCATGTAAGAACTCAGCAAAACTATTCATGTGTCAATGAAGAGAAAAACAATGAAAATCTGTCACATATTTAGCATGGCTGGTGTGAAATTCATCTTTATGAGCTAATCCTCTCTGAAAGGACCCCAGCCTGGAGCCCTCTGGAGAATCACAAAAGGGTGGTTAGGACTCCACCCAGTGGTCATAATTCAAGGACTTGCTTTTCTAAACAATCCAAGATTAAAATGTGCCAGGTGACTCATCTGATTCTTTTTTTTTTTCTTTTTATTTCCATTGCAGTGCATACAGTGGGAAGAACAAGAGGTCAAGAAAAAGGTAGAATAGAAATACACTTTCTATCTCTGGGAAGAAATGGGAAGATGGGTGACCGTGTTCTGAAGTGGCTTTCACTGCTCTCCAAGGAGCAAAATACAATGAAGACCCGAAGAATGGGGTTAGAGGCCATTTCTCTGCACAGCTTTTGAGCTGATACAGTTTATTCTTAGAGTCTTTTGTTGTATTCTTCTCCTTCTGGGGTGGAAAAAGTCACTTCAGAACTTGTTCTGCCATCTTCTGCTCCTCATGGAGTCTGTAATGGAGTCAGGAGTTGGTCCATCTTCAAAGGACAAAGAATTCTTTGTTGAGCCTTCACATGGTCATACCATCGCAAGTTTTGTATCTGACCTGGTACCCCAAATATAGTTGGCAACCAAGAGATAGTTGGTTATTCATTCAAAAATTGACTGTGCTGGGCCCACAGCTCAAGTTGATGAAAAGGATCACCTCTGCCTGCATGGAGCTCCCAATGTAATAGCAGCAATGGTGGCTCTCGGTGCCAGATGCTATAGCACCAGAAGCAGAGGTGACTGACCACCTTTATGCCACACGTTCCTGCTTTCCTTCACAAGGTAGTTACTGGGAAGCAGTTTCCCACATGGGGCTAGCCTACTTTGCATCCAGGCAGGGTCATGCTCATCATATCTTGAACAAAATAAAATGAACAAAACCAAAGGAACAGAAGTGACATACAGCCCTTCCAGACTCAGACCATAAAAACTTCCTGCACAATCTTGCATGCTCTGTCTCTACCCTCCTGTGCTGTTTGGATGTCAATGCTTATAGGAGCCACTTATTGAAGGGGGAAGAACCTCTGTCAGCCTGGATCCCTGAATGGCTCTGTGTAGAGCAGAGATCTGCCCTCAGTCTCTACACTGCTACCCCATCATCACCAACTGCACCCAACATTAGTGAAAACTAAACTTTTATTCCAAAAAGCCACTGAGATTGAAAGTTTATCATTACTGTTTGCTGGCATTCTATTAACTGCTCATACAGCACATCCCAGCATATTCATTCACTTTGTGTGTTTTTAAATGTATTTACATACTCTTGAGAGTCCACTACTAATGGCTAGGTATAGTTCCAGGTACTTGGAATACTGTGGGTGGGGAGGAACACAAAATAAACAAAAATATAAATACATAAATATTGATAATATCATACCCTCTAGGCATAAAAGTGTCCTTAAATCATATCAGAGAGCCCCAAACAGAAAACGGAACAGGGGTGTCCCTAGAGTCTTCTTCCCTTTTCAGGGAAGATGAGATTCTAAAAACTAATCAAAGTTACAAGCCAAGTATCTATTATTTCTTAATGTGGTGATTTAAAATTAAGCTTTAGTTACTTTAAACAATAAACACTAAAGTGAATGTCTCTATCAAAATTCATGTCCCCCTGTTCTCATTAAGTGACATCGCTTACTGTTTGGGGGTCCCAAAAGCTGAGACAACAGTTTCTTAGAGACCAGGAAATCCAGGTTGCCAAACCCTTTTATGTACATCACTTCCCATATGTTATAACATAGTCTTTTTCACAATTACATGGAAGCAGCTATCCAAAATCCCCTAGCACAATCTCTGGATGATAGTAGATTATTACTGAGCTTCTCAACAATCCAGGGGGCCAAAGCCATTTTTCCAATTTGGTAGATTAGGAAAGCAAGGCTCAGAGTGGTGAAGCTTCTCACCTAAGTTTACACAGTAAATGACAACTTAAGCTCAAGAATCCTGAGACCTTTCCCCTGTATCAGCTTCTCTCCAGATGGCCTAGTATGCTGGAGCCCAGTGCAAGGCCAAGAAGCCCCTGTGGGAGACAGACCCTCATACCAACTTCTCAGGAGGACACCACATGTGAGAGCCTTAAACCAGGCACGCTCTTGGCTCTGCACTTCATTTCTCAAAATTTATCCCAGTAATCCACAAAGAGGTATATAACCATTTATGTATACTGATATTTATGGCAGTTATTTATGAAGTAAATTAGCAGGAAACAACACAAATGTGGAACAATAAGAAAATAGCTAACTGAAGGAGGGTTTAGCTGTGTACTGGAATACTACATAACCATTTTAAAGGCCTTCAAAAACTATCCAATTGAATGAGACATTGCTCACAATACAATGCTGAACAAAGAAAGAAAATAATTTGACAAAGATGACAAATTGTATTCCCCAAGGACAAGTATAAAATGATGATTTCAAAGAAAAATGATTGCTTCTTGCAGTCTCTAGGTAAATACTTACTGGGAAGACTTCTTTCTTTTTAAAAATAAAACAGCTTGGACTCATGAAGAATTTTTTCTGCTGATCTTTATCTCCAAAGTAGTTTAATAAAACTACATTTATTTTAGTAATAGCTTTGTTTCTGATCACAATTGTGATACATGCACAAAGCAGAAAACTTGAAGAAATACAAAAACTGAAAGGAACCCAAAGCAGCAATAAATTTCACATTTACCCTACGCACCCTGTACCTGAGATAGGCACTCGATAGTTTTGTCCCAAACTCTCCTGTTTACCTCCCATGCTACAGTTGCTCTTACCAAGTCTTTAGATTCTGTAATTAGTAGGTACATGCTTGTATGAACAAGAAGCAAAATATTCATTAACATCTACAAGCATATTTTGTGTCCTATTCCCTTTTGTTATTCAAAATGAACTAAGTTTTTAAAATAAATGAATTCTATCAATTCACCAAAAACTACTGACCTCCCTTCCCTTCACAAAGCCTCATGGAAAATTCTTTCTATCCAATGAATGAGTAAATCAATAAATAAAAGAAGTAAGTCTGAATTAATGAATTCATGCCAACTAAATGCTTCCTGGCCTGGAAGAGAGAGTGGGAGGCCATCTGCAAAGCTGCTTTTCAGCCCATCCAATAACAGCAACACAACACAGGGCAGAGTTACCATGAGGTCTTATCTGTCTTGTCCCAGGAACATCTGAACTATTGTCTGCAAGCCTGTTTGGTAACACCATTTACTTCTTTAGCACTTTCTTTTTCTTTTGCCTGATGTGTTTTAAACTATTTGGTTTCTAAGGGTTCATGGTGTATGAGGCAGCAGGAAAGACAAAAAATATCTGGGAATGAGGCCTAATTGTCTTCAGCTTACTGGAGGTGCTCTGCCTTGGGCGCTGCCCATGGTGTCCCTGGGTCCTCTGAGCTAGCCAGGGCTTTCTCTCCTACAACTGGAAGCAAGGACCAGGACGTCCACAGACCTAGTTACCACCCTTCCAGCCATTCCCAACACTGACACCAGTCACTCTTCTCTTGCTCATAAAGATGAAAGGATAAAGAACACAGAGTTCTGGTATCTTTTTGCTCATGGTCTTATCCAATGATAAATACCATAGTAGAGAGGCCAAGCAAAGACATGATCCTTCTTTTGCAAGCTCAGTGTTACTCTAAGAGACATATTCTTTGATAAGTCTCAGGTTGATTATTATTAAGCATTCATTATGTATTCATTCACTCAATAAATCCATATTAAGTGTCTACTATACTAAGCCCTAGTCAATGAGCTGGTGAAACAAGGAATGAGACAGACATGATCTCTGTCCTCATGGAGACCACAGCCTGGCAAGGGAAACCATGAGAAAATAAAGGAAACAATCAGACTGTTGGATAGAAAACAACAGGACAGACAGAATGTGCTCAAGGAAGGCCGTGTGGTTGGCACAGCTGTGCTGCCCAAATCCCCTTCAAAGAAGGCCTTCGTGCCATGCTGTCAGCTCTCAGCCTTCAGCTGTCAGCCCTTTCAGGGGTGGCCTCAGCTGCAGAGAGTCACTTCTACAAGTTCACACCCTCCCCAGTGGTAGGAAGAGCCCCTACATAAACCTGATGAATGAAAGCGCACAAAGGCCTGGCCATGGCAGCCAGCTGGAAGCGATACTGCAGGACGACTCCAGCTCCAGAGCTCCAGGCGTGGTCAGCCAAGACTGTGCCTGGCCTGCACTGCTCCATGCCTCCCTCTGCCCACCGCAGTTCCATTCCCCACCCTCTCACAGGCGAGAGCCCCAGGGTCAGCCATACTGAACATCCATCATGTTAAATTCCATCTCAGAGCCTGCCCCCTGGGAAAAACACAGGCTGACCCTCACAGGATGAGCAGGAGCCAACCATACCAAGAAGCAAAAGAAGCTGTTCAGATCTGGGATCTTCAAGGCCCAGGTCACTGAGACATGAGCTACTTGGCCCAGTTAACGACCAGAGAGGTGGAACGTGTTTTGGGGACAAAGTAACCAGCTAAGCCAGTGAGGGCATGGAGCCAGAGAAGCATGCAGGGCTGTGCAGACCATGACAAGGGCTTGGATTCCAAGTGTGGGGGAGACAATGAAAGGGTGTGTGCTGAGGAGCAACAAGATCTGGTGTGTATTTTTGAGAGACGACTCCAGAAGCTTGCTTTCCGCAAGACAGTTGTAAGCACTGGAAATACAGAGACCTAAATCTCTGTTCCCACTGTGCCAATACACAAATTTGGGCAGACAGAAACTCTAAGATTTGTTCAAGCCTTGCAGGACAAAGGGGAAAATTCATAGCAGCTACTGAACACCTACTTAGTACCAGCCCTGACAAACTTTTCAATGTAAGCATAACTACACACCTTCACATGACAGAGACAGCAAAGGGGACAAAGAAGGCAAAAGTGGCCCAAATTCACACAAAATATAAAGAAAGACCAGGGATGTAAAGTCAGGTTTCCTGGAACCACAGTGAATTACTTCCTCCTTATAAGTATCATAGTATTATTACTAGATATGTT
Organism: Carollia perspicillata; assembly: GCA_004027735.1. Classification (NCBI taxonomy): domain Eukaryota; kingdom Metazoa; phylum Chordata; class Mammalia; order Chiroptera; family Phyllostomidae; genus Carollia; species Carollia perspicillata. The sequence goes on from PVKM010018295.1 coordinate 6,443, forward strand.
ATTCTTACTGTTTATAAGTATAGTGTTATAAGATATTATAGCCATTATAAAGCTAGTGAGAAGCATAGGCACTTAAATGACCAATTTCTACCATTCTGTATAATCCCCCATTCTCTCAAACAGCTGAACTTGCCCCCAAATGATAGTCTTGGAGGGAAAAGAATAAGACCAAATGCAGTTGATGACATTCAAGTTCCATTGGGTGCCCTGAAGAATTCCTGGCAGCTTCCCTCTCAGTGTATCCCCCACCCCCCAGACTGTTACCATGAAAAGGGCTTCCCCTTGTGGGTTGCTGGCTGCAGGCACAAAACCATGGTGTGTATGAATCCAATTACAGCCAACTTTGGCTGGTTAATGTCTTTCTCCAGCACTTCCACCCATTGTAATTCAGCATAAGTGGCTGAACTTTCAAGAGTCTCTCTCTGCTTCCCTTTGATGTGGAACAAGATAGCAAGGTGAATGCCTGCGATTGAAAGGCTTTGTAATGTGATGATGTGAAGGTCAGAAGAGTGTAACTTGCTCCCTCTCCCTTCCTCCCGAGGCTTGAACAGTGAAGATTTCTAATACGAATAATGCAAAAGGGCAAAGTCAAGATGAATGTCCCGTCTTCTTAAACACTTTCGAGAAAAACCAAGGTCATTGACGCATTATATTACTTCAGGGAGTGCGATTCCTGGACAACATGAAAGGGCACAATAGGAAAATTCGGCCCCACCTCCTTCCCCAAGGAAAATGAGTCCCTGCATGCTCTTCCCTTTACTAGATAGTATCGTTACTCCTCCGTGTTCTGCTTTAGTTGTCTTTTGAACAGAAAGGCCTCCTAAAATGAGCAGGCCATCCAGGAAGCAAAAGACTTGTGGGCACTGCAATGTTTCAAATAGTTCCAAAGTCACCAAAAACTATGGGGTAGGGGGACCTTGAGGCAGTTTAATGTGGAACACACATAGAGAGAACAAATCCAAAAAATCCTTAAATTTTAATAAAAAGGCAAGAATCAAGAAATAACCATAGTCAACTTGCTAGCATGTTCTGGGTTTATCATCAATAATTTATTAGTTAACAATCTCCTAATTTTCCAGAACAGCAGATTCTCTGGTCCAGATGAGTATTTCTTCCTGGGCTGAGCTGCTCTTGTAGAAGTATGAATATTTTACTTAATAAGTGGTTTTAAAGGTTATTCACTTGACATTTACACATACATATACATCCATGTGTGTGTATATATATATATATGTATATATACACAGAGAGAGAGAGATACACACGTATATATATATGTATATATATAGAAGAGTGTAATCAGCAGAGTCTATAGGCTGACAGAGTTTCACAAAGTGAACATTCTTGTCTTACCAGCAATCAGACCACGGACTTCAGTACTGCCCAGCACCTTAAGGCCCCTTAACATCTTCCCAGTCTCTATCCTCCCCACCTCATTCCAAAGGCAATCCAAACCCTAACTTCTATGACCACAGGTTAGTTTTGCCTGGTTTTGAACTTTATATAAATAGCACCACATAGCATGTGCTCTTTGGTTCTTGATTTCTTTTGCTCAACACAGTGACAGTGAGGTTCATCATGCCTGGTGTTGCAATAACAGCAGCTCATTTGCACCACTACTATAGTGCACTCACTCCCTCCTACCGCCACACAATAGCCGCGGTACCGAGGACACATGCTTTGTTCTTCCTCATCCTGGCTGTCAGGGAAACTGCTGCGATAGACATATTTACACACCTTTCACAGCTCAGCTGTACACTTCTCCATTAGAACTGAACTGCCAGACCATACAGTATGTGAACAATCAGCTTCAGCAGGTATTGACCATTTTCCAAGGTGACTGTACTAAGTTATACTCCCATGACACAGGATGAGAGTTCCAGTTGATCTAAAAATTTTTCCAAGGTTTAGCAGGTTTTGAATAATCAAGTAATTTATGTTCATACTTTTAAAAGAACAAATAATCCTATAAGGCTTACAATGCAAAAAAGCAGTACCCTGCCTGCCCTTAAGTCCTACTCCCCTGAGCCAAGCATTCCCAACCCTCTTTGTTCCTTTTACCAACACTTACCTTTGTGTTTCTGTACACTTACACTTCTACTCCTTAATTATTTTTAAGGATTAGGTGTTGACTTTTCTCTGTAGAAAAATTAATTTCAACAATCTAACACCCTATGCTCCCTCGGCCCCCACACACATCTCCCCTCTACCTTCTTCACAATACAGTCTTACCTCACATGGGTTGCACCAGTGGTTACTGGTTAGATTATTACTATATCGTTATTATTCACAAGCGGAGCCAATAGTATACTGCGATTGGGCTTTCTTCCTTATGCATAATTGTGTTTTTCCTAAAGTTAGTGATTGCATTTATTTTCATCTACTTATTTTTCTAATCATCACCAGTTTTTCTCGGACTCTCTGAAGGAATTGTAAACCCCTTTAAAAAAAGGTTCAACTCCTTATAGAATCTATTGACACTGCATTTTTCCCTTTGGAGTTTGTGGGGGGGTTTTGTTGTTGTTTTTTTGTCAAAAAGCTTCTGTCCTGCTCACTGAGGATAACACTAAGTACTACTGAGTACTAAATACTTAGTATCTTTACTAAGATACTTAGTATCTACTGAGTACTAAAATAGATTATCACTGCTCCCACATTACCCTATCAACATCAATGCTATATAACAGGGGTGTCAAACTCATTGTCACCGGGGGGCCACATCAGCCTCGCAGTTGGCTTCAAAGGGCTGAAATAATTTTGGGACTGTAAAAATGTAACTACTCCTTAACCATTAAGGAGTTGAAATTACATTCGGCCCTTTGAAGGCAACTGTGAGGCTAATGTGGCCCCTGGTGAAAATGAGTTTGACACCCTGCTATAAAAGATCCTTACAACTGCTGGTTCACTGCTTTCACTGAACATCTGAGTCCTCTGCTTCCAAAATTATAATACACACACAGATCCGTTTTCCTCAGCTAACTTCTGAATTAAAATTTTACATGTGTCTGATTGTTGTAGGCAGGTGACATGACTATGGACCAGCTATAGGGGAAGCTGGGAATTAGAGCTCAGATTGAGAAAGCCAGACTCATAACTTTAGATTTCCCTAAATATAGAAAAGCTACTCAAACATGATGGACAGTCACAAATGAGACCTCTCATCTACTGAACTGATTCTTCACATCTGTCTTTGGAGGCATGTGTGGACTCCAATTTTAAGTCTGTCTAGAATTCTGTAGCAAAGATTGGCTTGCTTCTTGTTGGAATTTCATTCTCCAGGAACTTAGTGCCAGCTTTCCTGCTCTGCCAATCCAGTCACCATCCATCCATCTGCTTTCCACCTTCTAAAAATTTTCTGACATCTTTAGTTTGCTATTGTTTCCTCTCCTATGCTCTTCATCTGTGTAGATTTATAAGTCTTTCACTCCTTTTTCGCCATTTCATTGGGGTTCAGAAGGGAGCATAAATTAGTGCATGATAAGTTTAATCAGAATGTAAGGTATCTTTTATGTAGCTAGGAAGGTGAATATATGTGCCAAGGTGATTTATTGATTATTTAATGTGCCAGAATAACCTCTTGAAAAACTTGAAATTTCTCAATGGGCTCAAACATATCAAAACTATTATCCCCACCTGTTGACTCTCCTACCAAGGCAGGAAGTCGGGCCTGTGTGTCTTTAAGAAATGGACTTTTCTTGGTGAGAATTTTATGTATTTCAGGAGTTATAAAGGAGACATTCAAAAGGCGGGTCCTTCTTTGTTTTCAGCACATGGTGGAGAAAGACAGCTCCAGTCTCCTGTCCCTACAACATTTGTGTCTAGGGTCAATTTGAAAATCCCAGGGAAGGATTCTAATTGGCTGGCTTGGGTCATGCACCCAGCACAGTGGTTGGGTGGCATGAGTATCTATGACTGTCCAGCCTGGCTTACTCTGTGACTACTGCTTGGGTCTGTCAATATAAAAGGTTGAGGAAGTAGAGCAAGACATGCTGAGGCAAGTGGCAACATAATTTGTGTATGCTAAACTGCTGCAAAATAGACATTTCTGGATATCATGTGACCATAGCAAGATGTAAACATGAAAAACAAATTTTTGGTAGGCTGAATAACAGCCCCAAGATATGTTCATACCAAAAATCCCTGGAACCTGTGAATGTTACCTTATATGGCAAAAAAGGGATGTGCAGATATGATTAAGTTAAGAATGCTGGAATGGAAGATTATTCTGGATTATCTGTCTGGACCCTAAATGCAACCAAATACGTCCTCGTAAAAAGGAGGAAGAGGGAGATTTGAAACACACACAGAAGAGGGGAGTGCAATGTGACAATAAAGGCAGAGACTGGAATGATACAGCTGCAAGCTAAGAAATGCTGGTAGCTACCGGCGGCTGAAAGAAGCAAGGAGTGAATTTGCCCCTTGAGCCTCCAGAAAGAGTACAGCCCTTGTTTTTGGCCCATTGAAACTTAAAGAAGACTATTATCTTCCAAAGCTGTGAGGAAATAAATTTATCTTTTTTTAAAGCCACCAAGAGTACAGGAATTTGTTACAGTGGCAAATGGGAACTATTACAAATTTTGGTACCTGCTATAATCAATTCCTAAAAACACAGAACTGTCTTTGGAATTGGCTAATGCGTACAGGCTGGAAGAATTTTTGAGATTCATGATAGAAAAGGCAAAGATCACCTTAAACAGACTATCAGTAAAAATGTGAACATTAAAGGCACTCTTCATGAGGTCTCAGAAAGAAGTAAGAAACGTGTTATTGGAAACTAGAGGAAAGGCAGCCCATGTCATATACAGACCATTAAACTGAATTGTGTCCTACAATCGTGTGGAAAGCAGAATTATAGGTTATCAACTTGGACATTTAGCTTAAGAGATCTCCAAGCAAAGTAGTGAAAGTATAGACTGGCTTACTCTTGCTGTTGAAAGAAAATTGTGAAAGGAAAGAGAAAAAATGAAAGAAAAACCATTAAGCAAAAAAGAATTAGTACTGGATGACTTGGGAAATGAACAGCCTATCCAGATTAGAAAAGATGCCAAGTTGGAAGATGGGATAATTCATTGTCAGGAAATCATGCTCTGAAGAGAAGGTCAAGATTGCCAGGACAACCTTTGTCAACGGCCAGAAAGCTTAAGCATGTAACTTGTAGATCCCCTCATCCATCTCAGTAGAAGCCTAGATCAGAGATGTTTGTGGAGATTCCTGTTGTCTAATGTTTCTATGACATACACTGGAAAGCCACAGATTTTTGAGAATGTTATATTAGGAGAAACACTACCAGTGTGGACCAAAAGGGACTGAGAAAGGACAAAAGAAAGAAAAGCTAGAGAAATTTCAAAAGTCTACAAGCAAGAAACAGGCTCACAAAGCTATTCATCTGCAAATATCTACTATTTTTTAATGAAAATGGTTTCCAGGGTAGAGCCTTAGGCTGAGACAAGAGCCACAGAGTATTGTTTCCAGGCCTTGAAACCTAATGGAATTTGTCTTGCTGGGTTTCAAAACTACTTAGAATCAATGTCTCCTTTCTTCCTTTCATTTTCTCCTTTTTGTAATGGAAATGTCTGACTGTTATGCCCATCTTACTATTGTATTTTGGAAGCAAATAACATGTTTTCTAGTTTCACAAGCCCAAAAATGAATAGAAAATTTTCTTAATAATGAATCATGCCAAGAATTTTACTTTCACCTAATTTATATGATTCAGATGGTGACACATGAGATACTTGAGCTGAGATACTTAAATGACATTTTGGACTAGACAATGTTGTAATGGGTTGAAATTTACGGTGATGCTGAGATGGGGTGAATGTATTCTGCATATGGGAGGGATGTGAATGTTTGGAAGCCAAAGGGAAGACTCTGGTAGGATAATAATAACTTACCCCCCAAAATATACCCTCATTCTAATCCCTGGAACCTATGAATGTTACCTTACATGGCAAAAAAAAAAAAAAAAAACCATGAGGAAATAAGTAACAGTACTTTGGAGATGTGACAGGTCAAGGACCTTGAAATGGAGAGACTGGCCTGGACTAACAAGGTGGCTCTACATGTAATCACAGGTGTCCTTACACAAGGAAAGCAGAGGAACTTTTAAGCATGGAGGAGAAGACAATATGAAGACAGAACAGAAAAGGACAGATTTGAAGTTCTACCCTGCTGGCCTCGACAATGGAGGGAGGAGCCATGAGCCAAGGAATCCAATAAATGCAGCTCTAGAAACTGAAAAAGGAAAAACAATTTTTTTTGAGAATTGTTCGCTAGAGCCTTCAAGGGAGTGTGGCCTGATGACCCCTTGATTTACACCTATAAGAATCAGTTCAAATGTCCAGCCTCCAGAACTGCACAATAAATTTCTATAGTTTTTGGTTTTGGTTTTTGTATTTGTTTTTTTAATTACTTTATTGTTGTTCAGTTACAGTTGCCTACATTTCCCCCAACAACTCCCCCCACCCCAGCCTAACCCACATTTCTCTCTTGCTTCCACCCTCTCCCCTGGTTTTGTCTATGTGTCCTTTATAGTAGCTCCTGAAAACCCTTCTCCCCATTGTCCCCTCCCCCTTTCCCTCTGACTATTGTTAGTTTGTTCTTCATTTCAATGTCTCTGGTTATATGTTGTTTGCTTTTTTCTTTTGTTGATTATGTTCTAGTTAAAGGTGAGATCATATGATATTTGTTCCTCACTGCCTGGCTTATTTCACTCAGCATAATGCTCTCCAGTTCCATCCATGCTGTCGCAGAGGGTAGGAGCTCCTTCTTTCTCTCTGCTGCATAGAATTCCATTGTGTAAATGTACCACCATTTTTTGATCCACTCATTTACTGATGGGCACTTAGGTTGCTTCCAGCACTTGGCTATTATAAACTGTGCTGCTATGAACGTTGGGATGCATAGGTTATTTTGGATTGGTGTTTCAGGGTTCCTAGGGTATAATCCCAGCAGTGGAATTGCTGGGTCAAAAGAGAAGAAAACATTGGCAGGAAAATCTCAGATATTCCACACAGCAACATCTTCACTGATATGTCCCCTAAAGCAAGGGATATAAAGGAAAGAATAAACAAATTGGACCTCATCAAATTAAAAAGCTTCTGCATGGCTAAAGAAAATAGCATTAAAATGAAAAGAGAACCAACTATATGGGAAAACATATTTGCCAATGATACCTCGGACAAGGATTTGATCTCCAAATTATGTAAAGAACTTACACAACTCCACTCCAGGAAGACAAAAAACCCAATTAAAAAATGGGCAAAAGACTTGACCAGACACTTCTCAGAGGAGGACACACAGAGGGCCCAGAGACATATGAAAAGATGCTCAGCATCACTAGCCATCAGAGAGATGCAAATTAAAACCACAATGAGATATCAATTTCTGCAGTTTTAAGCGACCAAGTTTGTTGTGAATTGTTACGGCCACCATAAAAAAGTAAAACAGACTTTAAAAAGTCAATGATCTCTGAGATCAGAAAAATCAAGAGGAAGGGAGTATACTCCAATGGAAAGGAAGCTAGCAGGAACTCAGTGCCCTGGGCGCCCTCCAATCAAGACACTGCCACTTACACTTATGTGACTCTGGGCCAGACGTAAGCCCAGGAGCCTCCCTTCCTTTGCCTGTAACACAACATAATAACAGCTGAATCACTTTGTTTCCTTGCTTGTTTTGAACTTCAATAAGAAAAAATAGAATTGACATTGCTTTGAAAACTAAAAAGTGCAATTACAAATGTATAATGATGACTTTCATAAATAAACTCATCCAAAATACCATCATAAATTGAAAGACTGGTGTTAAGAATTGAGAACATAGTTTACTTGGACTTATGATTTTTAAAATGTAGGATGATGACACCCTTTGTAATTCACTTAGTGAACATGAGCCTTGGGAATTTGGCTAATAGAAATCTGAATTCTGGGAAAAGAATTGATTTATTTTCTTCCTCCAAAGCCAGGAATTTCAATAACACAGGCAAACTCGACCCCTCCTTCCAGGCTTACTGTGCTGAGCTACCAAAGACTAGACATGGCGCGTTACACCTACCAGGCGTGATAAAGTGAAACAAAAATAAATAAAGAATGTACTTTAGAAAAGTAAACCCCCTCAAATGACACTGTTGCTGTTCAAAACATCTGCAGAATGACTTTGGGAATTATTTTCAAAGCCAGTTAGTTTCACCAGCCAAACAAGCAAACAAATAAACAATCAACTAATTCAAACTAAGTCTTTGATTTAGCTCCAAAACAGTGTTCCCTACCATAATTTCCCACCTTCACAAGACTTGACTCTGAAGGTGTTTAAGGTAGTTCCAAAAATGAAATCTATCCTTGAAGTATCAAAATTTGCCAATATCCAAAATGTTCTTTAAAAAATATTACTCTGAAGGTCACTCTGAAAGAGGAGTTCCAAGAATGTGCCGAACAGTGGTAATGACTCCAGTGAGTTTCTCGTTCCCCAAAGAACTAACTGTGAGGGAGATGAGCTCTTTTCTCTGTGCTGAGAAGTGAAACAATGGGGCAGAAAGGGCCTGGGCCGTGCAGACGGATGCCTGGGTTAGAGTCCAGCTCCAATCCCCATCTGCTACGTGATTTTGAGTGAATCATTTACCTTCTCTGTGCCTGTTTTCTGTTCCATAAAGTAAACACAGCATCTTGGGTGACCCTGTGATTTACAGTTCTACCTGGGATACTCTGAAAAGTGGAAAGGGGCTTTTTTTAATACTTGCATCGGGACAACAAACCAGGGTGCCTAGTCATCCTGACACCCCACCCCTTTTAGGGCCTTTGTGAATATTAAGTAATGTATTCACAAACTGAATATGTTGTAATAGAATTAAATGGAAACTCTGTGAAGGTTGTACCAGGTTGTTGTTGGTTTTTTAAGCCATTCACTTGTTGCTGATGCTGTTTGCACCAAATGGGTCTTGCTTCCAAACAACTTTTAGGTGCAGATTATGCCAGGTCTGCCCTGATCAACGCCGTGCATTTCCCACTGACTGCTGGAAGGGCCCCTGACATGGCTCCTCCTCACTCCGTCCACAGGCTACCAACACCTGGTGAAGGGCTTCCTGGAGCCTCACCAGGACGGAAGCAGCACTGGGCCCACATATCACTTGCTCCACTTGCACAGAGCTGACCGTCCGGTGCAGTTTGCAGAGTTGAAACAGGTTCGGTGTTAACACTTTGCTGTTAAGTGGTTGAACTTTCTCAAGAGAAATGAATTAAACCCAAGTATATCTGCACCTTCAACATTATACAGAAACTCCCAATTCTACATTTTTCCCTGGGATTGAAACAGGATAGTAAGAAGCTAGGAAAGTTCCTTAACTAGTGGAAACAGAGACTGAGACAGCTAGCTGAACACAACAGCTGGGCAATTCACAACCAGACACAAAAGGTCGCCTCTCTAGAGATGACATCTAGGCCCGAGTTGTATTTCAGCTCCAGGCCCAGAAAAGCAGCAAAACCAGGTGAGTTTTGCCAGGACAAACTGCAGTGACTGAAAGGACACACCTGAAGAACTGATGAATATTCTGCTGAAACTCTCCCCTGAGACCTTCCTAAGATTCCTGCCTGCAAGAGAGAGATAAAAGCCTCAAGACAAAGGACCCAGCACAAGCTCTCTCTCGGGGAAGCAGCCCACCCCATTCCCTTTCCCTTCTTCCTCCACTGCTTTCCCCACAGGCACGAGTCCCCTAAACTCTAGGCAATGGACAGCTGGCAGCTCGTCCTAGACTAACCCGCTGAACCTGTCCCCAAGGCCCCCTTTTCTCTGACTTCCCAGTAAGCTAAGACAGACCAGCCCAGGTTCTCCTGTTGCTTCTTCTATGATAAATCCTTCCTTGTTTTACTGTCCCCAGATTTATAATGAATGCATCCTCATAGTCTCCTGGACTCGTGCTGTGAAATCTCTCCTGCACGAAGTCAAGAACCCACCCACTACAGCTGGCCCTAGGCAGACCCACTCACAGTCAGGCCCCTGTCTGGTAACAGGATGATAGAAATTTCTCTGGAGAAGAAAATTATTAATAATCCAAGTCCATGTAGGCTATTATACACTTAAAGGCTGGTACCTACTTCAGGAACAAACACATCTATCTTAACATGACATCAGTTTTCTCTAATGAACTCCCAGGCCTGATTAATCTTTTAGCTCCTTAGACCTCCCTGAGTAAGTCACAGTAATATTAATAATAATAAGACCAATTACAACAACACACTGTCATGACGCGGAGCACTGATGCAGGCAGCAGTCTACCTGGATTTGAAGCCTGCTTATTTGCTGTGTGAGCTTGGCAAGTACCTGAACCTCCCCATGCCTCAGTTTCCTCATCTGTAAATGGGAATAAAGGAATAATAATAGTATCTAACTTTTCAAGTTGTTATATGGAGCAAATGAGTTAAATGAGCCGCTTGCGCATAGCTTGGACTACATATGTTTTTGTTAAGTTTTGTTTTTATTTTATAATAAAATAGCAATCGCATTGTGACAATATGAGCTCCCATTACCCAGGCCCTTCCTGTGAGCTCTGGCTTACTTCACTAGGCTCCATTTGATGTTTCCTGACACCAAATGCATCATCCCAACACCAGTTCTGTAATTCTGGTGCAAGCTAGGTATCTCACAATTCTATTCAATTCTGACACTAAGTACCCTGAGTTGGCACAGACCCCACAGGTTAAGGGCTCAGTCCCACAAGTCTGCTCTCTGCCACCCACCCCCCGTTAGATACCAGACACAAGAGGCATCCTGGGACCACTGTCACTTCTACTCAGATGACTGTAATTTTAAGAGTTCCCGGGACCCCCCCTTAGGTTCAATAATTTGTTATAACAACTCACAAAACTCAGGAAAGTGCTATATTTGCTATCAGGTCATTACCAAGGACATAAATGAACAGCCAGGTGGAGAGGCACACAGAGAGAGGTCGGGGAGGGTCCTGGGTACAGGGGGTCTCTGTGCTAGCATGTGCCCCTCTCCCGCACATGGATATGTTCCCCAGCTCAGTCCTCCTCATTCCAGGTTTTGTTTTTTTCTCTTGATCAAGGTTTCACTGTGCAGGCATGATTAGTTAAATCATTGGCTATAAGTAACTGGACTCAGTCTTCAACCCTCCACCCCTCCCTGGAAGTCAGGGGTAGGGCTCAAACCTCCCACTCTCTAATTATTTCGTTGGTTTTCTGGCAACCAGCTCCCATCCTAACGCTCCTCAGGGACCCCAGGAGGAGTCATCTCATTAGCATGCAAAAGCCACTCCTATCACTGAAGAGCTTCCAAGGGTTCCAGGAGCTGTGTGCAAGGGTTCCTGGGGTCTTGTGCAGAAAGCTCTTTGAGTATATTATGTAATTATCATTCCCTTTTGAGGATAAGAAAACTGGGACTGAAAAATTGAGTGGCTTGCCCCAGGTCACAGAGCTGGTAGATGACACAGCTGGAAACTGGCCTTGCGTCTGTCCGACTGTGGGGCCATCTGCTCCTTCCTCTACAGCAGACACATGGCTTAGATACAGGCCCACAGTCCATCAGTAAGAGAAGAAGAATACGTCCAAAAAAAAAGCAGGCTGTCTCTCTCCGACTGGCCCTGGACTCAGCCCCAGGAACTCATAGCTTGGCACCAGGCAGAGAGACAGCTATCAGTAAAGCCTCAGGAGCCCATTCACTCTGGTAACCCTTTGGGGCACAAGCAACACCGCAGTGGCCCCTTTTATGGGTGAAGTGTGGGGAGTGAGGAAGCCCCAGGCCTGGCTGCAGAGGCAGCAGGAGGGAGCTCAGAACAGCAGCACATCAGGGCCTGGCCAGGACCACAGCCCCTCCAGACACAGTGGCAGCCCCAGAGGCAGACGAGAGAAACAGAATTCCAGGAAACCCCTGACCACACAAGGGACCAGATTTCTTCATGAGTGCATGAAAATCTCTTGCCAAGACCCTGCAAGGGGTTGCCTTTAAGGAACAGGCACTCGTGTGAGCAACATGAGACAAATGCACATGATGATGAAGTCTCCACTGGGTCCCAAAGGCAGACACACTCCAGGTTGAGATAAAAGTCCAACCCCCGACGTAATTTCAGAAGAGCAGCCTTGGATGCATCCTCCCTTTATTTAAATAAAACTTAAAAACCTAGAGATCTGTGTGTAATTGTTTTTTGTTTTTTGTATTTTGGTTTTGTGTTTTGTTGTGTTTTGTTGTGTTTTGTTTGCATTCAAGTCAAGCCCTCCAAGAGCATGTCTTATTAAACGCAGACAATTGATCTGTAGGTAAATATAGCATCTGAGTGTGGCACTTACAGGACCAAGGCTTATTTTAATTACATTGTTACCACAAATGGACTTTCCTACTCAGTCGTGAGGGCTGCCAAGAAAAATCGTCATTCAGGTAAATCCATCCATTTTAACACTGTAACCCCTGATGATGAAGGATAAAAATGCGGCTCCAGGTGAAACAATAGAACGATGAGAGTTGTATTAATGTCCCTGATATCAAGGCGTGAATGGGAAACTAGAAACTTTGTCTATGCCGACGTGTCAGTTAGGGGCAGAAAGAGCTGCTCACTTAACAGGATCACTTTGGAGTCTCAGCGCCTCGCAAAGATGCTAAAGGAAATAGTCACCTGGGGAAATATGGGAGGACTGTGAAAGTAAACTCTGTTGATGTTTGTTCAGGTTCAGTCTTATCTTAACAGCCACCACCATTAAGTAACCCTTTCTAAGTTCAGTTGTATCTTGAATGAAGCCAGCTACCACCAGTAGTCAAACATTAGATTTAGGACATGTGTCAATACAAAAATGATTTTCTCTATTAACTGCCACGCTGAGGCAGAACAAACTCTGGGCCAGCTTGAATCTCTCCAGTCAGCTTGTTTCATCCTCAGCTCAGGGCTCCCCTCCCCAAGCCCGTGTCTATCAGAGAGACTCTCAGTCCCCACTGGTCCTCTCCTTCTCCCCAAGGGCTGCCATGGTGGAAATGCAGGCTCTCTCCCCCTCTGCTTCCTTTCCCTTACGACTCACTCAGAAGAGACTCTCACTTCGACAGGCTTACTTATCTTTCTTAAAGGGACAAATCTAATAAATCAAGCACTATCCTGGCTAGGTCATGTGTTGACTAGCGTAAAGTTATAGTCGTTTCACCAACTATTTCAAGGCCACTCTTAGTGTCTGAACCGTACTTGTGTGTTGCCTTCTGTTCCTATTTCTCTAAGACTACCCCAGAACTCTTCCACACGGGGAAATTCACAAACGCACGCTGGCATATTGTTTCACGTTTTCCATCCCAACCCCCAAGCCATAGATTCACAATCAGGACTCCCGTAATCTCTGATAAGCTCACTTCAGTGCTGAGGACGAAGCTCAAGGTAGACCAGGCACAGAGTGGATGCCCAAGCTGTTCTGTGATCTTCACATACAGAGGGACTGCTTCGCTGGTGTCGGGCTGCGGAGGCCTGGTAGATTTCTAAGGAGCTACCGCCATTAAAGAGAGCCCTAAATTACTTAACCATCCTTCCACCATTACCTTAAGGGCGTTGAAGTAAAATAAGTCAGGCGGAGAAAGACAAATAGTATGATCCTACTTATATGCAGAATCTAAAAAGACCAAAACAAAAAACTCACAGAGAACAGAGAACAGACTGATGGTTGCCCAAGGTGAGGGTGAGGTGGCGAAATGGGCAAAAAGAATCAAAAGGTACAAACTTTCAGTAACAGAATAATTAGGTCATAGGGATATAATACACAGCATTTACATAGATGACTATAGTTATTAATCCCAGATTATATATTTGAAAGTTGCTAAGAGAATAGATTTCAAAAGTTCTCATCACGAGAAAAAAGAATTTTTAACTATGCATGGTAATGGATGCTAACTAAATTTATTGTGGTGATCATTTCATAATATATACAAATATCAAATCATTTATGTTGTATACCTGGAACTAATATAATGTTGTGTGTTGATTATATCTCAATAAAAGGGGAAGGAAGGAAGGAAGTCAGTTATATCTCAATAAAAAGGGAAGGAAGGAAGGAAGCAAGAGAAGGAAGGAAGGGGGAGAGGGAAGAAAGAAGGGAGAAAGGAAGCAGGGAGAGAGGGAAGAAGGAAGGAAAGTGTAGGGTCTCTTCATTCTCTCCTTGAAGTAAAAGGACTGGCCTCTTTGACAAGTAGAATTGAGCAGAAGTGACTACAGACCAGAAATAACTTTCTGGGCCCAGGCTTTAAGAACACTGGTATTGCTCTGGCTGGTGTGGCTCAGTTGGTTGCAGTGTCATCTGGTAACTGAGGGGTTACGGGTTCAATTCCCAGTCAGGGCACATACCTAGGTTGCTGATTCTACCTGTAGTCCAGGCACATATGGGAGGCAACCAATCGATGCTTCTCTTTTGCATCAGTGTTTCTTTCTTTCCCTTCCTCTTTCCTTCCCTCTCTCTTAAATAGCAATAAAAAAAATGTCCTCGGGTAAGGATTTAAAAACAAAGATGATGATGACATCTGGCAACTTCTACCCTGGTCTCTTGGAAGCCAATAACCAAGTAAGAAGCATCAGTACTCTAAGACCATCACACTGTGAGAGGCCTGAGCCCTATGGAGAGGCTCTGAAGATGAGAGGCACGCAGAAAAGACTCCAGGCAGCAACAGGATTTCGACATGTGAGTAAAGAACCATCTTGAAGGTGGGTCTCATAGCCTCAGCCACCCTCGCTGACGATGTCAAGGGGATCAAAATGCCAGCAAAACTAATAGCAAAATGAATAGGTCACTTAAACCCATCAAGTCTGGGGACAGATTGTTATGCAGCAATACATCACTGGAATAGTATTAATTTATCAAAGATGCTTCCCTCGGACGTGGCAAGCTCATTCCCATGTCAGAGCCTCCACACTGGCTTTTCCTTCTGCTGGGATATTCTTCCTCAAGGCATTTGCCTGACCAGATACTTCTACCTGTTCACGTCGTAGACGAAACACCTCCAGCCTGGAGAGGTCTTCCCTGACCACCCTATTCAAAGCGTGTGTCCCCAACACACACACCTAAGTCACCCTTTATCCCATCACCTGGCTGAAATTCCCTTCTTTGTTCATCTTTTTACTAGTTCCTAATGGGTCCCCCCAATCCCTTAAGGACATGAAGTTTGTCTTCTTTGTTTGTAGCCTTATGTCCATCATCCGGAACAGTTTGGCACACACACATCAGGCACTCAAGGAATACATGTTAGCCAAACTAAACATTTCTTTAAAAAAAAAAAAGAGAGAAAGAAAAAGAATTATAAGTTACCAGAATACTTGAGGAAACAAAAGAGATCTTGAAGAGGAAAAAGTTGCAAATCATGATAAGATTATGTTGTAATACAGCAAATAAAACCTCTTATCCCGCACTTATCTGGTTCTTGTGGTTCTTACATTTCCAAATTAAGAATCAAAAAGAATGTTTTAAAATTTTCCTTCCCGATTCTCCAGAGTAAGACCCTGGACATTAAAATATCATTTACAACAGACATTACTCCATTATCGAGCAATGCTTCTCTCTTAAATGCAACCCATTTTTCTCACCTCTAGACTTCGATCTAAAAGGAACACCACAGGGCTCTGTTGTTAAGCTAAAACCCTGAAAACAAAGCTTTTACCACAGTGCTACCTGGTGGCCAATGCCGATGCTGCATGCACTTTTCTTCACAGGCAGGATGGGAAGGAAGGAAAATGAATCTTGCAGCTCAGGTTAAAAAGCATTTGCCGTAATGATCTTGTTTGAGATGCAAAGACTCTGAAGTAGATAATATTATTTCTACATTATGGAGGCTGAGAGAGGGGGAAGAACCGTGACAAAGCATTTACTGATACCTAACATGAGCTGTGTTAGGCAAGGCCTCTTGAATAGTTTTTCTCATTTAATTCTTAAAATAATCTCAGGCTATTGATACTAGCCTCATTTTGGTATATAAGCAGACTTGTGTGTAATAATGTCAAATATTTTGGAAAACAATCTAGTAAATGGGGATTTGGCCCCAAGAATGCTGGCCTCTGGCCTGTTTTCACTGCACTGCATGTTCTAGCAAGGCTAAACATCGCCACCAAGTTTGCTGAGCCCAGGCTCCTGGTTCCAAAGTTAACTCACTTAACAAACACTTACTGAGATCCTATTGTATGCTAGAGATTGTGCTGGGCGCTGAGGACACTCCAGTGGACTAGAAAGCCAAGCGTCACCTTTTCTTTCAAAACATGGTCGGTCATCACATCAAAATTAGTAGGCTCTGATCAACTCTGGGTAATATGTTCATTCATCCATCTATCCATCCACCCATCCTACAAATAGTCATTAAACACCTACTGAAAATGTCAGTCTGAGCAAAAGCAGAAGGGGACCCTGATGTCATGGACCTTATAGCCTAGTTGAGTAGACAAACGTGAATCGAATAGTCACGATGAAATGTAAAGTACTCGCAGTGGTAAGGACTATATAAGAGAAATGTGGTGAGACATTCAACAGGGAGAGGTGAGCAGTACCAGAGGTCGGGAAGGGGTGATGGATCCAACAGGAAAAGGAGGAGGTGTAGAGGCAAAGACGAGAGGAAAGAATTCCAGGCGGAAGGGTCTGTATGTACAAAGGCCCTGGGACACTTGAGGAAGGCGTGATATGTATAATCCTAAATCCAAAAATCCATTGAGCATCTGCCTTACATTAGAAAATAGAAGTGCAATCTCAGCACTTTAGATGCACTCAGAACCTTCCAGAAACGTAAGAGAACTGAAACAACTCCATAATGCCCATTTTGCCACTATGAACTAATAAGAGCCTCACATTTGTGTAGTACTTTTCAATTTCCAAAACAACCTTACATTTATATTATATTTATTCTTCCCCAAAGTGAAGTGTGTGGTTAATCTTGCATTCTAGAGGAGAAGGAAGCCCAGAAAGGCCAAGTGGTTACCGGCATTCGGAGTTGACCACACCGGACTTTTACTCAATCCCAGTCCCATTACCTTCTGACCAGGTTTCCTCATTTAAACTACAATGTAACTCAGTCCCCGGTCACTACTAACTTACCACTGCAAGCAGCTAGAAATCATTTGACACCTAAGTCAAGCTCAATTCTTATTTTCCTATAACTAATGTTATTAGCCTTCTGGGCCACAATTCTGTTGGGCTTAGTTCACTGGCCAGCACTACTCTGGTTACTGTTCTGATCTTAAAGAGATACCAGTCTCGTGGTTTCTTAGCTATCAGGTCACCGCTCTACCGGGAATGTAATCAACAACCGATCAATCCACATTAGCTTGATTAATATTTGTCCACTGAATTGCTCAATTGTTTAATAAATGTTTATCAAATTGATCAGTTACATGAGAGCTGAGAAGACTATAACAGGCTAATTTAATTAATTTTAAATGTGGTAGAAAAGTGGGACTGAAGGAACTACAAATCACTATTTGCTATTTTGTAGATAAAATCTAAACCAGTGATAAAGTGTATTTTCCAAAACAACTGCCGGGGGAAAAAAATCAAACCCTGCCATTTATTCACTCAATCATTCAGTCAACATTAATTTTGTATCTACTAAATGCCAGGCCCGTGCCAAGTAAGAATGGTACAGAAATGACAAAGGGGAGGGTACAAGACTATGCCAGCTGTCAATGTATTGTCTTTCAGCTCTGAGACCATCTTTCATTGCCAGCTCTGTGAAATGCTTCTTTTGAAGACGTGTGATGCTAAATTTTGTCAGTAGAGGGCACTGGAAAAACAGTGCAGGAGGAAGGGGCTTCTCTTTCAGTTCCCATGCTTTCCCATTTATTTGCTTCTGGTACCTACCAAGAGCTGTTGTCAGCAATGTGTTGGGGGGTACAGCCCGTGGCTCTCATCCCCATCGAGTTTCAGCAACACCCCCAGGATGGATTCCCAGTGAGTCACAGGCACCCAACAGTCAGTTACTAGCCTCCATCCACCTGCACCAGGAAGGAAAGGAGTGTTTTCTGCTCGCCAGGGCCACCCAGAGCAGGTCCACATGCAGTGGGCTGCAGCCACATCTTCAACACAGTCTGAATCCTAACTGGGGAGGGGGTCCTTTTCTTGTATTCCCCCTCTGCCCTGGGGCATTCTTTAGAGTTCTCTTTATTTCTTTGTAGATGATCTCTGAGGTGAGTAATCATTTTTTGGCAGGTTCTCAAGCAGGGACCATTTTGCAGAATAAGGGACCTTGGCAATGTCTGGATACATTTTCAGTTGTCACAGCTGGGGTAGGACAGAGTGCCACTGACATCTAGCAGACAGAGACCAGGGATGATGCCCAACATCCCACAGTGCACTGGACCTCCCCCAAATGCTGGCTGAGAAACCCTGACTCACAGAAAACTTTCCTTGTTCAACTTCCTGCACAGGTCCTTCTTCCTGATTGGACCCTGACTGGTGCAGACAGAGGGTGAAAAGGAAATGAAGGCAGATGAATTAATCTAGTAAGTTTCATCACCAGGTTTTTGTCTTAGGAACTCTCTCTCGTCTAAAGGACCTTACTTTTTTATATGAGCTGATGCTGCTCATTAATCAGGAAAAGGAGGTTCAGAAGATAAATCCTTGGAAAAAATTGTATATAGCTTGGCATGGAATTGCCTAATGATGAACAGGGAAGACATATTCCATCTACTCCAACTGCTTACTCCCTGACAAAAACAGATGGTGGGAAGGGTTGGTGAGGACACCATAGAGAGCAGCTC
>PVKM010018296.1:0-10684 GCA_004027735.1 Carollia perspicillata
CATGCTTGTGAAACGAGGACACAATACACGTATTAATGTATCGGGAGCTTCTGAATGGTGGTGTTCTCGGCTGGGTCTTGGTCAGTGGTTTTGATGAATGGCTTGGCTGAGGACGTTGATGTGCTCATCGCATTCGGAGAGAACTGGGACTGGAGTTAAAGCTCCCTGAGGGCAGTTAGGGCCTTTGGCTCAGAAGACCTGAAAAGATTGGTGTTTTCTTTAAGATATTTTATTTACTTATTTTTAGAGAGGGGGATGGGAAGGAGAAAGAGTGGGAGAGAAACATCAATGTGCGGTTGCCTCTCTCATGGGTCCCCCGCTGGGGACCCAGCCCAAAACCCAGGCATGTGCCCTGACTGGGAATCAAGCCGATGACCCTTTGCTTCACAGGCCCGTGCTCTATCCACTGAGCTACACCAGCCAGGGCGATGTTTTTCCTTTTTTATCAATTAAATTTATTGGGGTGACATGGGCCAATAAGATTCTAGGTTTCGAGTGTACATTTGTTTTTTATTAAATTTATCGATATGACATTGGTTAATAAGATTATGGAAGTTTCCAGTGTACTTTTTTTTATTGTTGATACTGTTACAGATGTCCCCCATTTCCCTTCCTCTGTCCCGCTGCACCTAGCCTCCCAGCCCTGCCACCCCCCCGGCCGCCAGCCTTCGCCACGTCGGTGTCTGTGTCCGGGGGAAGTGCCTGTGTCTGTGGTACATGACCTGTATGTTGCATTGTGTGCCCACCACCCAAGTCAGATCACCTGCCGTCACCACACATTTGACCCCTTGAGCTCTCCTCCCCCATCCCACTTCCTTCT
The DNA here is from genome assembly GCA_004027735.1 of Carollia perspicillata. Lineage (NCBI taxonomy): Eukaryota > Metazoa > Chordata > Mammalia > Chiroptera > Phyllostomidae > Carollia > Carollia perspicillata. The sequence continues at coordinate 821 of PVKM010018296.1, forward strand.
GGTAACCACAGTACAGTAGTCTGTGTGTGTGAGTGTTTTATTGTTTTCTTGTTTGTTCATTTGTTACTCTCAGTTTTATATCCCACATGTGAGTGAAAGCCTATGATTGTTAACTTTTTCGGACTGATTTCGTATAGCATGATATCTCTGGTCCCTCTAGGTTGTCCTAAGATTGATGAACCCTGAAAAGCCAGGTTCTTAGGCATGCTGACGGTGTAAGAGTTCATGGGCTTTAGGGTTCCATGTAGCTTTGACCTTTATAATGATGAAGTGACTAGAAAGAACACCATGTCTCCTCCCCAAACCCCCTCCAAAGGCTACAGCCAAAGAGCAATTCCACAGAGGCAGCCATTGTTAAAGACTTGGGAGATGTGATTCCTGACTTCTTTTAAAGCTTCTGTAAACGTTGGAGCAAGCACTCTCCCCCGCATTCCCTCCTTCCTTGTTAGTTGTTTTTGTTTTATTTTAAAGGAGTCACGAAGGAGTCAGACTTTCTCAGCAACTCGCTTTTTCCACTTCAGCCGGGGACAGCCGTGCGTCCAGATTTAACCTCATTCCTCTCGGGGCTCTTGTACGGATGTCTCGTCATTTCGTTCTTCCTCTCTGCTGGCGGTCACTTACGGTTGTTGCCGTTATGAATTGCCGCGTACTGCACATCTTTGTACCAGTACTTGCACACGCATGTACAGCACGCCTATTAGAACGGGCAGTGGAGCCAATGGGTGTGCACACTCAAAATTCTTCTCCAAAGATGTTGTTTCCTGATTTAGACTCTGATTTCTGTTTGGCTTTTTTAAAGGTTTACTTTCAAAACACTTTCCATTAGAAGGAAGAAAACACATTGAAGAGTTTTCTTTACAAATCTCGTCCTGGGTTTAAAACTCCTTCCGGATATTCTGTTTTATTCTAATTGTGTGTGTGCGTTTCCTCGTCCCATTCACAAGGTTCTGGTTCCTACAGCCACTTGGTGGTCCTGCGTCGTGGGGTCTGCTGCTGGGGTCGGGTGCATGGTGTGCTCAGAGCCTCATCTGCCCCCCGGACTGTGGGACCCTGTGTTGTCATCCAGAGACAATGAACGGTGGCCTCAGCGGGCCCCCCTCCGCTCCCCCAGCACCCCCACAGCTGCCAAGAGCGCCTCTGTTGGCTCCTTCTCTCAAGAGTCAACGTTCCTCCTCTGACAACTGTACAGGAGGATTCGGGGCGAAGTGCGGTCATTTTTCTGCTGTGCCCTGGTGACCATTTCCAAGATTCTCGGTTCTTGTTCTTACAGGAATGAGAGGAAAATGCTGGAAGCTTTTGAGATCTTTTTTCAGATTTTTTTTAGTTGTAATGTGGTAATACACTACGGGAATAAACTCTGGCTGACCTACTCGGAGGATGTAAGCTTGGAAACACTGAGGGTTTTGATTTGCTCAAAGGAGGCGTTCACCCTTTTTGAAGCGCAAATCCAGTGGGAAAACAGGTTTCCTGGTGCTTGCGATGTGTAAGTGCGAGGAGCAAGTCTTTCAAGTCGAGGAGTTCCCATCTCAAAAAACATAACTTTTCAGAGAATGGCTGACAACAAGCCAGATATGTGTTTATTGATTATTGATGAAGAAATGAAAAAGAGAAAGAAAAAGAAAAAACACCAAAGAAATGCATCCACAATGTATGAAAGAAACAATTGGGCTATAAAAAGTGTGTATTCCCCATTTTTTTAAAAGAATATACACGTGCGTATATAGACACACAGAAAGGACCTCAAATGTTAAGGAGCATGGGTTAGGTTTCTTATGATTTGGGGTGACCTTCACGTGTGGATAACTCTGACAGGCATAGGAACCCTTAGCGATAATATGAATTATTTAGATGGCTGGGGATGAGAGAGAAGGAAAAGGAACGCCCCCCTTTTTATGGCGTGGAAAAAAGTTCATAATCCAGCATCAAGAACAGATGAAGGTTTGGGAAAAGCATCTCTAAGTGAAACACAGCGTGGTAAAAATGTCCGAGTGTGGCTAGGAATGAAGTCCCGTTTTTGTGTGGGGGTTGACGTGTCGTAGACTCCGAATGTTCACTCGAGACATCACCCGTGGGGTCACAGCCTGGGTATACTTGTCAGACTCAAGCTACGCATGTGCTGAGGTCGTCTCTAAACTCAATTTGAACACTGTCACCGCCATAAATTGCCTGTCACCAAAGTCAGTTCATCAGATGCCTTCCTGCAGGAGTCACAGTTGCCCCGTGACCGCTGGGAGTGACTAATCCAGAAGTTACTTAGCACACTTCAGATATGAGGAGGGCTGGCAGGTGAGCTCAGTTTTTAAGACTCCTTTTATTTATGTCGTCTAATATACTTCATTATATACATCTGTCATTTCTAAATGGTCATGAAAGTGTGTCCTGTAAGATCCTTCACGTTTAAAGATACTCAATATGACTCTCGCTAGAGATACCTCGGGTTTGATAATTCACAAACAATTATGAGAAATCTTTCCAGAATCATGGAAACTCTGTAGAACTGCAAGCTCCGTCACAGTTCAGAGCTCTGGTTCCTAAACCAGGGCCAACGTTTACTTCACGTCTCCTATTTAGTTGTTGCCATATTATGGTCTGCGAGTCACCAGTTTTTAGGTATAAGATTCACTGGGTTGCTGGGTAGCCTATAATGATATGTTTCTTGCTTTCCTCCCCTAGCTCTTCATGGTATTAATCAAATACAAGTCCACCCTGTGCACGTAACTAGTGATAGTTAGTTCAAATACTCTTAATCGCTGACGTTTTTGCTGATGAGCATTGTGTAGACTCCCCCCCCAGCCCCGCCCCTTTGCTTTTGTCGTTGGGTTTCATGTAAAAGTCCCATCTTGCATAGTTTGGTAAGGGAAGACTTTAAGTGGAAATGTGATCTGAGCGTTCTGTCTAGTAAATGGACTCAGCCTGGGCCCTCGGAAGCCAACCATTCCGCCGGCGGTGTGAGTATTACAGTAGGGGGGTATCATTTCAGGAGCAGCTCAGGCAGTTGAAGGGCAGCTTTGCTGGGCGCGGGGAACCGCCAGGTGAAACCAGTTTCGCACAGTTGCAGCCTTCTGGATGGACTGTCTTGAACCCGCCGGCCCTTCCAGGCTCTGATGGGAGTCAGCGATTCGGCCAGCATGCTCCGCTGGCCTGTCGGCGCCGTGGAACGCCGCCAAGTGGAGTGTTAAGCTTTGAGATTTCTTTGGAGCAGCAGGTCTGGGTACTGTGGAATACTCTTTGAGGCATTTTATCATTGTGCATAGTAACAGCTTCTTCAACAACTTGTCATGTTGTGGAAAAACCCTGGGAGTTGTCAGTGGCGAGTCCTGGCCTTCAGGCCACAGCCAGCGCCGTTCCCGAGCTGGGACCTGTCCAGCCAACCAGCTGCTCTGCCGTGGCTTTGCGCCTCAGGGTGCTCATCCGTAACATGGGAACAATGGCACCTGCCATGTTGGTGGTAGGACAAGTGAGAAAAGCATCTGAACTGTAAAACGTTGTTGAAATCTTTAGGTTCCTCCAGGTTATTGTGCTATTTTTATTTGGCTTAAAACTCTTTACCCGTATTCTCAGGACTTAAAAAATGACCTGAGGGCGCGTCTATACGTCTATAGTTTTTGCAACTGATGACATCGATTGCACATGCTATCCTATAGGGGAGATTGCTGATGACTATTTTAATAATAGTTTTTAAAGGAAAAACAATGACCGTAAAAACACGCATTACGTATTTCTTTCTTGTTTACTTTGGATGGACTGGCCTTCGAACCAAGGGGCCTTTCGACCTGCCCCTCTTCTCTGCACCCCTTTGCCCTCTCACTCCCCTTGCCTGCGGACTCAGATCTCGGTGTTACCTCTACTGCCCCCGAGAAGCCCCCCTACCCCAACACCCCAGCCGAGGTTGGGGCCTGCTGTTTATTGTCCCTTGTTCTCTGTATTCCTCCTTCCTGTTTATGTATTTTTTTAACTGTCTGCTCTGTACCTTGAGGAGGGCACATAGTCACGTGTGCATATTCTAGTCACATATGCGTAACTTCTAATCACAAGGAAACATTATTTTAAGGTAAAAGATACTTTGAGAAGTATGGCTTCCATGGCAGTTTGTAAGCTCCACATGTGGCAGTTTGAGGGCCACATGGGACGCGTTCCTCGTTTGTCACGTCTCAGCCAAGCCCGGCACGGTGGGGGGGGTGTGAGTCACGAGTGGCGTTCGGGTAAACAAATGGGTGGTGTGCAGGGTGACGTGGATGCAAAGCCTCGTCTGCTTGACAGCAGCTCCTGGCACCTTCTGTAAGGTAGCTGGTCATTCAGGTGAGTAAAGGACTTAAATCTTCACTGTCATCGACCCTTTGTGTCTGTATATTTGTCCTCCACATGATCTGTTTTTCTTGAAGTTATAGTATCTCTAACGTGGCCGTGAAGACTGACACTGAGTTTTGCCTTCCCCCATAGCTCCTCCAGAAGAATGGTCAGCTGTCCACTGTCAACGGCTTGGCTGAGCCAGGAGAGCTCGGCCCCCAGGAGGGAGCCCTGAACGACCAGGAGGAGGAAGTCATTGTCGCAGAGGGTAAGCCACCTTTCCAGGCCGTGGGCCAGAGCAGGGGCCCGAGGGCAAACACCATCTGCAGGAGATCTGAGTTGAGGAGTAAACACAGGTCTGGGCAGAAAGTATACACTGTCATCCTCCCTGGGGTGGGTGATGTTGACAACAAACCCAGTGAATCGGTTACAAAAGGAAGCATTTATCTGACCGTTTGTGTAGGCCCTGCGCTTAGCTTAGGAAGTTACACCAGTCCTTGGGGACCGGAAGTGAGGTCATGTTTCCTTTCTTAGACGTCCTTATCTGCAACCTGATGTTGTTGTTTGGTTTTGGGGTTTTTTTTTTCACTGTTGCTTTGTCCCAACTACTTGTCTGGTGTCTAATGTGAATCCTTGTTGGAAACGCTGGGGTTGTGGTTGCTGTTAGAGTCGGTGCTCCTTGCCCTGAAGAGTGGCCTGCTAACACACGCGTAGGTTTTCCTGGGGATGTGCGTTGCAAGGCGCACGCCTCTCCTTGCCACTGGGAGGTGCTGCGTGTTTGTGGCTCTTGAGCCTTGAAGTCCTAGGTTAGTGGTTGTTGGAAAGCGCGCCTTTGACCGCGCCACCAGTGGCTCTATTTCGGCCCATGTGGAGTGTGGCGAGAACCACACCTGAGGCGCAGAGTCAAGCACCCTGACCAGTAGGTCTCACGTGAAGGGCCACGTGTTGAAGAAGAACCTCCCTCCATCCTTGAGGTCTATTTTCATCATTCTATTTAATCCTAAATGAAGGAATAATTTAACAACCACTGTTGGAGATAGATAAACTGATGATTTAGCGCACAGTAAATTGACTCTTGAGTGTCATGTGACCAAGACAACTGAATGGGAAAGGCCTGTGACAGGATACTGGCCATCGCCGGGGTTCGATGAGGTTCTCCCAACATGTGGAACCAGCGTCCCCGTAAAACTGGTTCAAGCTGTAAGGGTGGGGAGTTTTCCCTTTCTTTCCCTCTAGGGTCTTTGGCTGGTCAAACGAAATGACATGACAGATTAACAGGAGAAAATAAATATAATTACTGACAGGTGGGGTGGGGGCATAAAGACAGGAGACGCAACAGGCAGCTGGTCGTTGGAGCTTATCCAGGCTCCTGAGCTAAGGAGAGGGCGGGGGTCTGCAGACACAGAGCGGAAGAAGGCCCTTCCCAGGGAGGCAGAGGAGGTGTCTGGGGGGAAAGGTTGCTCCACTCCATTACGTAGGTAAGTTTCTTAGGTAAAAAGGAATCCCTGCTAATGGCTCTCTTATTGGTATAGTCCCCTTTCCATGGTAAATTGGTGGGAAGCTGGGGCACAGTTGAGGGTGGGGATGAGACTTTTTCCTGACTGTGCTGGGTTCTGATTGCCTTTCACTCAAAATAATCCTCATGCCAAAGCGGCCTGCTGGGAGACCTGCTGTGAAGCCCTTCGGTACCGATCTTTATGTAGCAGCATGGGCGCCCCGTGAAGTTAGAGATACGTATGGTCTCACAGAAGGAGGATTTGCGTGACCTAGTGTGAGAGTTTCAAATAATTTCCGTAAACACAATTGCAACGGCCCGACTCAAATTCCAGAGCCCCACACTTTGTCCTTCTTGTGTTAACCGTTGAATCCAATCAAGCCACAGCAGTTTCGGAGTCTCCTGTGGCCAAGCCCAGGGTGCTGGGTGCTTCGGGGAAGATGAGGACAGCTAAGAAATGGCCCACCACCTATGGTGCTTGTCATCAGAGCGGTGAGGAGGCCAGTCTACAGAAGGATACATCCCATTAAAATAATGTTAAGACGTGGGGACAATCTAACGAATTTTGCAAGAGGCTGGAGGTGCTCCAGGGTCAGGTAGAACAATCCTTTGAAGTCAGAGGGTCGGGTAAAATCTGGGGGCTGAGGTGAGGTTGGTTTTAGATTTATGGAGGCAAGGGATACTGCCAAAGCAAGGGGAATAATAACAGCCAACACTTCACACGTTTTTATTAGGGTCTTGGAACTGTGCCTTTTGTGCATTATGGCCCTAAGCAGTTACAGCAACCCTATGAGGTAGGTTGATCACATTCTCAGGATTCAAAGGCACATCAGCACACTGCCAAGGGTGAGCTCATCACCACTGTGCTGTTACTGTGCGGGGCATGTCCACAGACCCATCTGTTGGAGTCATGGACTCAGCCAAGGGTGGGGTGGAAACCCAGAAGGGAGAACAGCTGGGTGGCAGGGCCCTGAAAGCACCGTGGTGTTCAGAAAGTATTTAGTAGGCCACGTGGGATCACTGACGTGTGCCACCAAGGTGGCGCGGTTGTCCAGGAGTGAGCAGAGAAGGGAGGCAAGGGCAGATGCCCGCAGTTCCGTGCGGTCCCTTCTGTCTGTGACATGTCTGCTGGAGGTCTGCTGGCTGCTATTTTCCTGTAGTCTGGTTATGACTTCACTCACATTTCAGCTGTGTGGGTCAGCACTGTTGTTAGAGAAAGTGATCTGTCCCCACCCCACGATTATTCCATTTTTCTCCCTAAACCCAGCCAGGCTGCTGACCCTGGCCTTGGGGTCTGAGCAAATAGCAAATGCCTCTTGCAAGAAGAGTGGTCACCCTTAAAGTGGTCTTTAAAAGATCCTGAAAAGGTCTTGTTGTCTTGGCAAGAACCAGCCCCTCCCTGCCCACGCACACCCAGGGCTGCAGAGGCCACGGCCAGGGGTGTTTCTGGAGGCCCTGCCTTTGGGACGAGCTTTTACTGTTCTGGGCAGAACTGTCATTCCTTTGGGTGCATGGGTCCCTGAGGCAGCTTGGTACACCCACTTTGTTGTTCCACTCCGCATTTTGTCTACCTGGTAAGGTAAATACAGACAGAGTCTTTATGTTAAATTGTTAAACAATATTTGTAGTGTTTTTTTTTCTCTTGACATCAGTGATAGTCGATGGCTAGATTTTATGATTATTTCATAAAAAATAATTAAAGAGATCTGTTCTACCTCTAAACAAAGGCATCATTTGTTATGTAACACTTAATTGAGAATGTTGGGGACCTTGGTTTCTACCACCATCCACTTCTGGAAGCAGAGATGTGACTTATCGTGGTCCCGGGGGGCTGGCCAGCCGTGGGGGTCGGTCCTGCCACACCGTGGATCAATGCAGGGGCACACCTGCCAGCGTGTTTTTAATCTGAAGTGACAGACAATATTGAGACAAAGCCATACATGTGAATATATCTTCGCCCCTCTTTCGTGGGTGGGAATTCGGCTCTTCCACCGGATCACAAGGAAATAATTCCATTGACCGGCACGTGGGAGACTGTGGTGTGGCGAAGTGGTTTATTTGGGAAGAAGGCTGCCCTGGGTTTCCAGTGTCCCATCTCTGCCTGTCCCACCCTGGAAAAAGTCCACTGTGTCCTCAGCAAGGCCAAAACAAAAGCCATGGTCCAGAGTTTCTGCTTCATATTAAAGCTTAGTATTTTGGAGTCCATGTCAGCTCCCACGAGCCCTGGTAGCTGCAGGTCGTGTGCTCCTGGGTGAGAGAGCGTGCAGATGCCCGGGGCGAGTGCATTACCAGGTGTGGGGGGCGGGGAGAGTGAGAGGGAGTGAGCCGGAGAGTATGCTTCTTTGTTCCTCTGGGATTATATTAGCTTGGATTTGGGGCAGACCAGGTGCGTTTTCAAAAGAACCAATAGACTTCCCAAGCTTTTGCAGGCTTTTGGTAGGTGCACACCCCCTAGGTAGACTGACAGGCCTCTTCAGTCAAGCACCTTCCCCGTGCCCCCAACAATCTGGTCCTGGAGGGGGAGAGCAGGGAGTGTCCATCCCTAGTGGAGCAAGGCTGTGATGCCCTGGGGTGCGACACTGTAGCTTCCCGGTGCAGCAGACGGGCTTGTGCTCCCCAGTTTACAAAGCTCAATGTTTAATTCTCTTTGCTCTCTTTCTTATTAATAGTTAGCTAACTACCTACAGTAACACCTTGACTTGCTTTCTCTCTTTCTGAGACTGGAAACACTGGTAGTTCAGAACCAGTCCTCTTCCTATAATGAAAATGGGATCCCGTTTCCTTGTAAATGTTCTTTAAATGATAGAAAAAAGGAACCTCCTGCTAAATGTTTTCTAAACTGTGTAACAGGGTCAGATACAAATGTTTGGGAGGGGGCTTGAAGATTATTTAATTTCAGGGGCCGTCTTTTAGGTAGTATACAATAAGAAATACTTAACTATAATGAAAAAGAATTCACAACAGATTACTTTAAGCTGAGCGATTTAGTCCCTTCTGAATTCTTTTTAGGTGATTTATCATTTATCAAAACTACTTATATAGAAATGCAGTCCTTTCCAGACTAGAAAGTTCTGTCACAGCATGTTACTCCCAGAGTTCATAGGGGCTGCATGAGTGCTGTTTGTTTTGTAGAAAATCTACTTCTGCTGAAAAGATTAAAAAAAAAAATCTCTCAACCCAAATTGTCATTTATTCTGTAGTCTTTGACTTATATGGTTTTCCATGAATTAAATGCCTTAAAGAGATTTTTAAAGCATTATCTCTCGGTCTGGGTCCAACTTTTAGATTTGAAACTTTTGTAGGTATTTGTGTGAGCAAATAACAGCGATGGTCTTCTTGGTTTCGATGTTTTGGCTGACATTTTTGTTCACATATGCTTTGTACGATTTGCACACCCAGGGTGAGGATATTTCCACCAGCAATGGGAGACTATGCCAACAGCACTGGCCATTGGTGGGGATGGGGGTGGGGGCCCTGCTCTTAGAGTAGGGGCCAGCTAACCAGATGAACAGGCTTTGTTACACTAATCCGACAATGGCGACGAGGTTGTTCAGGTGCTGTGCGGGTGGACCACTATTGTATATGTGCTGTGACCCCGGGGGCAGTCCTCAACCCTGAGTAAAATAAAAACAGGCCCTGGCAGATGTAGCTCAGTGGATTGAGCATGGGCCTGCGAACCAAAGGATCGAGGCTCGATTCCCAATCAGGGCACACGCCTGGGTTGCAGGCCAGTTCCCAGCAGGGGACGCACGAGAGGCAACCATACATTGATGTTTCTCTCCCTCCTTCCCTTCTCCTCTAAAGCTAAATAAGTAAAATCTTAATAAAAACAAAGAAAACCCCAAATGATGTTGCTTAAAGCAGAAGGTCTTCTGAGGATATATTTCTTGTATTCCGCAGGATTCCACTTTTTTCTCTCTGGATATTTCCCCCAGACCCAGTAACAAATGGAGGATTCATTGCTCAGTTATCTAGGAGCTTAACTTGTAACATGAGGGCGAATTTCATTTTTCAAATGGCGCTTCCTTCATATCCCAGTCTTTGCTTTTATTACATTTGCTGTTTGAGCCCGCCAGCTCCCA
>PVKM010018296.1:10784-25256 GCA_004027735.1 Carollia perspicillata
CCCACCCCCCCCCCACCTCTGGTAGGGACAAGGGGAGGGGTCTACATGGCTCCGTCCTGAGCCCCCTGGTCTGGAACAGCATCTGGCACATTGTGAGTGCTCCACAAATACTTGAGCAAATAAGACACAGTTTTAATTTACTTCTGTGGGAGAGGAAGATCTGTTAGTCTTTCACTTTCTATCCATTTATTTCCTTCAGTTAGCTTTTCGCTCTTTATTAATTTACTTCCTGCATGGTTAAATATACAGCTTTATAGGCTCACCCAAGGGTTTTTTTTTTTGTGGCAGCAGCACTAGCAGAGCGGGAGGGATGCTTTTTGGGACACCGTGCTGGACTCGCACAGCTGCTCACTAGCGGTTGCCCGGCTGTTACCTGGAAACAAGAAATGAGACCCTGACCTGCTTGTGATTAAATGAAGACTGCTAGTCCTGAAATGCTATCAAATATAGGTGCTCAGCAGACAAAGAAAGGGATTTTTATTTTCCCCCACTTGGGTGTTTCGAGTATATTATCATCACACGACATTTTTCCAAGCTGTGTCCTGTTTTGTAATACTTTGAACACTAGGGAGAACACTCACAAAATAGGCCTGGACAGGTCCCCAGTAGGGGGCGCGTGAGAGGCAACCACACACTGATGTTTCTCTCCCTCTCTTTCTCCCTCCCTTCCCCCTCTCTAAAAATAAATAAGTAAAATCTTTTTTAAAAAAGGTCTTGAACTTAGGCAAAAACACGCTGGTGTCCAGTTTCTGGAAGCTGTTTTTACCCATTCCCCTGCCCCGCAGCTGTATTTTTAGTGTGCCTCTCTGAAATGACTTATGTCATTGACAGATTCCGGGTATAACACTTTAGTGATTTCATCTTTAAAGACACACAGATTTTTTTCTTCGTCTTCTTTTTTTAGTAATTAACAGCCAAACTGCATAGACAAGCCTTTTTTCCTTTGCACTATATCCAAGTAACGAACCTTTATTTTTCCTTCTAACTTAAAAAATGGGGCTGAGGAGAAGAAGGAGTCAGATCTTTATTTACCATCCCTTGCTTTTGTAAATCATTCCAGTCCACCGTGTGACCTTGATCTGAACACACCCCCTTATCTCGCGGAGCATCAGTTTCTATCCGTAACACGAGTACCCTCACCCATCTGTGAAATTCCAGGACCCAGCAGCACAGCACTGCTACTAGTACAGGCATTAGAAACCAAGTGATGGATTAGCTGTTGAGGACACCCAAGTGACCTTGGGCAGGTGGGAATCTACTCGGTAATTTCATTATTGCCTTTTTATAAAGACACTTTTATGGTTTTTCTTTTTAGTCTGATCTTAAAAGCCATCTTCTAGATTTGAAGTTTTAATGAACAAAAAGTTCAAAGGGGGAAAATGTATTGAAGAATGTCTCCATATGTAATCATTTAGGTATGAAAGAAAGATAAGTAGCTTCATAAATGTGTCTATAAGTAACGTATCTCTCCCTCTGTATTAGAGAATATGGGAATGATGTAATTGGGGTGGGTTATGACCCAGGATGGGTAAAAGATGTTGGTAAAGGCCTTATCTGCTTGCCCTAAAGACTGTCAGTCCGTCTGAAATTACTGCGACGACTTGTAAGTGGCAGTAGTTGGGGGCTACTTGACCTCCTCACGAGTAGGGTCGGTGCTCTGGTCCATTTGAGGAGCATAGGTGGGCTTGTCCAGGTAACACACTGAGAGTCAGACTTTCCCTTGGAGAGAATGGGGTGGTCCATGATGAATGGTTCTCTAATGTGACTAAGCCACGGATGGAAACCTTAAGTTATTTTAGCCATTTAGTTTATGTAATGAGACGACTCAGGTGTTCTCTCGAAGACTGACTCATCCCCAGTTCCACCTAACATAGCTCTCAGGGGTGTCCCGCCTGCTTCCCAGGGTGGCTATGAATGCGGCCCAACACAAAATCACAAATTTACTCAAAACACTGTGAGCTTTTTTGGTGATTATGTGTTGCCATGTATTGAATGTGCGGCCCAAGACATCTCTTCTTCTTCCGCGGTGGCCCGGAGACGCCAAAGGGCTGGACACCCCTGCCCGGTCCCGCACTGATGTGCTGGAGCGCAGCGTCCCTACGTTATGGGAACGGACGCCTTGCTGACTTCCAGGAGATACATCCTCGGGGCTGAAATTTCACAGCATTTTGGCTCATCCATGGCTTCTTATTCCTGAGAACCACACTTGGAATTTTTTCAAACTACTTTTTAGCTGAAGTATCAGTGCAGTGCCGACGTCTCCTCTGACCTCCAGTGTTCGTGGTGCATTAGTTGTTTTGGTGGAAAGCGGGCACATACGAGCTTGATTTAATTAATTGGATGAACCGGTTGCTTTAATGCGTCTTTATGTTGGACTTGGAGCACGTAGACTGGCACCAAACACAAGGCGGTTATCCCACTGTACCAGTTTGCTAGGGCTGCCAGAAGAAAACATCATGGAGTGGGTAGCATAAACAACAGAAATTTATTTTCTCACCATCTGGAGGCTGGGAAGTACAAGATCCTGAGGTCTCTCTCTTTGGCTTGCCAATGATGGCCTTTTCCATGTGGTCTTCCCATCATGCGTACACATCCATGGTGTCTGTGTATCCTAATAACCCTTTTTAAGAACACCAGTCAGGCCCTGGCTGGTGTGGCTCAGTGGCTGAGCACTGACTGGCCTGTGAATCAAGGGGTCACTGGTTCGATTCCCAGTCCAGGACACATGCCTGGGTTGAGGGTCAGGTCCCCAGTAGAGGGTGTGCAAGAGGCAATCACAGACTGATGTTTCTCTCCCTCTCTTTCTCTCTTCTTCCTCCTCTCTAAAAATTAAAATAATTTTTTTTTTAAAAAAGGACACCAGTCAGATGGGATTCTGGCCCCTCCACCCCACTAACCTTATTCTAACTTAATCACCTCTTTAAAAGCCCTCTTTCCAAATACAGTTAGATTCTGGTGGGCTGGGGTTAGGGATTCAACATAGGAATTCGGAGGGGACACAATTCGGCCCCAAACAGCTGCCTTCGTGTAGGACCAGCTGAAAAGTCAGGTCTGGGACCAAGGAGCCTTAGTGGGGGGGGGAGCGCGAAGCTGGCTGCCTCTCCAGGCCCTGCCGCCACGCCGGAGGCTCCTCTGCTCAAACACAGGCAGGCTGGGGGGCCCCCCTGTGAAACGGGGCCCAGCTCTGTTCCCGGCGCTGCCTTCTGAAGCCGCCGAGCACAAACTCACCTCCTCTTTCCACACGGCAGCCCTCGAAATATTTGAAAACATTTATCATGTCTTTCCTTTCATCTTTTCTTCTCTAGGCCAAACATCTCCAGAGAAAATAAGCTGTCTCACATTAAAAGAAAAATGTCGGGGCTTATATATATATTTCAAATATGAATGCTCATGATGGAAGCTTGCCAAGCATAACTGGGTTTCATTTTCAACATTCCTGCTCCTTAAAAATAGTTTCTCCCTCTAACTCCGAACGGTGAGAACAACTTCGTTTGCTTCACACCAAGTAAGTACCACGTAGCAAAAGGATTGGTTGCTTACAGGAGGCAAGCACATCGATGGAGGATATATAAGAGACCCCCTACCAAGGATGTTGGTATGCAAACCAAAGCCAAAAAGGATGAAGAAAAGATCAATATATGTTGTTATATATTTCTTCCTTTTTTAAAATCCTCACCCAAGGACCTTTTTTTCATTGCTTTTAGAGACAGGGGAAGTATGAGAGATCGAGGGTAGGGGGGAAGACGCATCAGTGTGAGAGAGAAACACCTATTTCGCCTTCTTGTTCATGCCCCAGATGGAAATCAAACCTGCAACCTGGGTATGTGCCCGACTGGGAATCGAAGGCACAGCCTTTTGCTTTGCAGGTTGGCGCTCCAGCCAGCCAAGCCACACCTGCTCGGGCTGTCGTTACGTATTCCTGATGCTGGAAACGTCACTCACCGTTTTGGTGCTTCGCTCACCATGACCAGAAGCTCATAGCCTTACCCACGACAGCAGCTAGGAAGAAGAATAAGAGAATTCCCACTTTTCCAATTAATTGTTCGTGGTGAACGAAGTGGCAGAGGCTCCGCCTCCAGAGGAGCGGTCTTGGCAGAGCCAGGGCTGGCACCTACGCAGCCAGCCTCCAGCGGAGCCCCCGAGATTGGCCCGCAGCTCCAGGGCCTCACAGTCTCAGCCCACCCAGTGATCTTTGTGCAACAGGGCAACTTTCCCCTCGTGCTCGGCCCCAAACGTCCCCCCAGTTGTGATCATTTCCACTCGCTGTTCCAACACAGGGTGCACTCACTGTCCCCTTGCTCAGTGTATTATTGCTGGAATCCCGTGCTGTTCTGAGTGTCAGTCTGCGGGACAGTGCAGATGGCCCCTTCTGACCTTGGTCTTCTGACGATCCTGTGCTGATGAATCCCGTGTGAGCCCGTTTACGCAGCGAGCCGGGCTCTCCTGGCCACGCTCAGTCCACCGACACGTGCGCGTCACTTCAGGGAAGTTATTTCTTCTTTTCCTTCCTTGGTTCTCTTTTCGGAATGACCGTTATTCAGATTCTAGACTATCTAGCATGGTCCTAATTAAAACTTCTTTCCCCTATATGTTATCTCTTTGTATTTGGCTCTGTGTTTTGGGAAAATGTCCTCGAGACTAGATTTCATCTTGTTACTGTATTTTTAATTTCTAAGAACTGATTTTTCTGGTTGTTATTCTAACTATTCTTTCTTGAAGTATCCTAGTTTTTTCTTGGCTCCAATATCTTTGATCTTTAAAAACTAAAAAAGAAAAAAGCAAGATTTAAAATAAGCAAAATAGCTAACATCTATTTTGCTTCTACAGTATACTCACCAGTGCTAGAGTGAACCTTTATTTGCACCTCAGAATCACATTAGCACAACTGGTATATTTATCAGCTGAAGCCCAGAGACATTCGCCCCCGGCCACACGGCCATGAGGAGTAGCTCCTCCGACCTCGGCATCCTCTTTTGCCCGCCCCAGAGACAGGTGTTCGGAGTGTTAAGATGAGCAGAGCGCTTACACGCAGAGCACTCTGGGTAGAATTGACTCCTGTTCATATGTCTGCCCAAATCTGGTGGTGGAGCAAGTTTTATCTTATTTCATAATTTTAAAAAAGATGGCACTTTGACTTTGATCTAACTTCAGCTTGCTAATATTTATGTCCATGATTGGGGAGTTTAAGTTCATGGTTTAGACTGCCTTGCATTGTTGACAGCAGTCGGAGGTGTGGCTGTAAGGCTCGGGGTCCTGCGGTGCCGGGCCACCTGGACAACCCACGGCCAGCTGTCCAGTGTGCTTCAGTCTCGCTGCAGAAGTAACAGAAGGTCATTGAGAAGATTCGTAAAATGCAGGGAAATATTGAGACAGAAATTGCTCATAATTCCACTACAGTTGGCTTTTTTCCCCCCCCCCCGGGTCTCTTTTTATCTCAGCCTTACATATATATGCGTTTCAAAAAGCAAAATTGGGATTATATGGAATGCATAATTTTATCCTGCTTTTACCCAGAACAGAGAGGCATGGGTTTATAGATCAGTGTAGGCGTTTTCCTTGTCATTAATGCTTCCAGCATGTTGTTTTGTCAAATAATCCACCAAAGAGTTAGATACATTATTTTCCTACCGTTGGGACACTTAGGGGTTTATTTTTTTTATTTTTATATATTTTTTAGTTTTTATTTATTTTTACAGAGAGGGGAAGGGGAGGAGAAAGATAAACATCGATGTGAGAGAGAGAGAGAAGCATCAATGCGGCTGCCTCTCACACACCCGCAACTGGGGCATGTGCCCACATGGGAATCAAACCCAACCCACAACCCAGGCGTGTGCCCTGACCGGGAATCAAACCAGCAACCTTTTGGTTTGTGGGATGACACCCTCTGAGCTACACCAGTCAGGGCAGAGCACTTAGGTTCTTAAATATTATATGTCCCAAGCAGTCAACATTCTCATACATAACTCTCTACCTCTCATTTGGCATATTTCTTTTTTTTTTTTACAATTTTATTTCTTTATTTTTAGAGAGAAGGGAAGGGAGGGAGAAAGAGAGGGAGAGAAACATCAATATGTGGTTGCTTCTCATGTGTCCCCTACTGAGCACCTGGCCTGCAACCCCGGCATGTGCCCTGACTGGGAATCGAACTGGCGGCCCTTTGGTTTGCAGGCTACACAGAGCTACTGAGCTACACCAGCTGAGGCTGTGGCATATTTTACAGATATAGAATTGACACGGAATCAAAGAATATAAATATATGTGGACTTGCTAAAGGGAGAAATGATACTTATTGTACATACTTCTGTTATTTGGATTGTGTTTTTAAGTATTTATTTATCCCTTGCTTTTTAAAAACTGTTCTGTGCTTTTTAAGTCCTTCTTTAGCTCTTTGGTTGCATCACAACAGTCCCGGAGGAACTAGTCTTGAGACTATTTATCTGAAGGATTTGGAGTCTAAATAACCATGTCCATGTAAACATGCCCAGTCCAGCTGGACCATAAGATTCAGTTAGCTGGTTTTTGTCTGAGTTTGTCACATAGGGACTGAGACCTGAAAACACGTTGAGTCCAGAACCTGCCCATCCTGGTGGTTGTGAAGTCGTTGTATCTCACTGTGGTTTTGATTTGCATTTTCCTAATGGCATCTTTTTATATGCGCATTGGTCATTTGTATATGTACGTTAGAAAAATGTCTACTCAGACCCTTTGCCCATTCTTTATTTGGGTTACTGTATATATTACAAAGTTTTAAAGATGCCATTCAAAACCCCTCATAATCTGGCCTCGCGTGTAATATTTATCTCATTTCCAGTTATTACCTCCGTCTCTCCCTTCCTCTCCCCTGGTCTCCCTGAGTAGACTCTGAGCTTGTAGCTCTATGAAACTCATACACAACTCCCTCCGTGTCGTGTTCTTCTTGTCTTTGCCCATGCGGCTCCCTCTGGGCCGGAGGCAGGGTGGTCCCCCTCCGCCCCCATCTGTTCAGAGGCTGGCTCAGAAGTTTTGAGGTCTGCGTGCTTCTACCTCTGGGTATGTCTGCCACGAAAGACAGCTCCCTGAGGCCAAGGACAGCATCCGCTTGTATCCCTGAGGGCTTAGCTTAATTAACATGGACCAAGAAATCGGTAAATATTGGTCGCATGAACCGTGAAGTTTTGGGAAAACACGTTTTCTGTCATCTCTCTATTTATGTTATTGGTAAACATTTTCCCATAACTTTTGCTTTGGGCGATGATGTCATCTTCTAAAAGTTTTGGTGTAACACAAACAAGGAAACAGAATGGCGCAATTGCAAAAGAAAGTTGCCTGCATTGTGTACTCACCTTAGGTGCCTTTATCCTGATGGGTGGCTTTCTCTGTAAATCTAGACCCACAGAGGCTCAGGGAGCAGCTGTGCCACGCACTCTGTCTGCCTTGATTACTCTTTTTTTTTCCTTTTTTTAAAAATTGTATTTATCTTTAGAGGGGAAGGGAAGGAGAAAGGGAGAGAAATATCAATGTATGGTTGCCTTTCACGCGTCCCCTGCTGGGAACTGGCCTGCAACCCAGGCATGTGCCCTGACTGGGAATCGAATTGCGGTTGTTTGGTTCACAGGCCCATGCTCAATCCACTGAGCTACACCAGCCAGGGCAAGTCTTGCTTACTCTTAAAGGTAGAGAACATAGAAGAACTGTCTGCTAAGTGAGTCAACAGCTTTCCATATGACCATCTAAGAGTATCAAGTCAGATGTGTTAGTGTCTTTACTAATGTCATAAAAATAAACGAGAAGTTGAAGTGACAAAACTGAACAGCAATAGTTACCTTTTCAAGTGTCATTTTGGGCCTAAGCTGTGTGACTAGTGAAGTTTCTTCCCGTCCAGCCCTCAGGGAAAGAGCTGTTGCTTGTCCTGTTGTTAGAAGTTACACTTTGGGGATGGAAAGGAGCTGGTGGTGCAGCCAAGCAAGGTTATAATCAGCGGGTGCATCCATACGGTGAACATGTGTGTGTCGTAGGTGGCACACAATAGAAGCCAGGTGCTGTCCCCAGCAGCTGGTGTTGAGAAATTTAGAACCGAGACCTCAGATGCTGGAGGTAGCAGGGACTCTGGGGCAGCTCCGGGGAGGGTGTGGGCTCCACCTGGGGACAGTGTGTGGGCTGATCCTAAGCCATGCATGGTATGACTGCAGACCACTCTGTGAATGGTCAGAGCACAGCCTCCAGAGTCAGCTTCATCCATGATCTGTCCGCACAGCCAGGACTCTGCGGGGCTGGGGCTGGGGGCTCCGGCAGGTGGGAGAGGCATACAGGGCTGTCCCGAGCCCCGGGCCGTGTGGACTGGGGAGGGACTACAGCACCAGCAGCAGTTGTCACCAAGACACTCCTAATAGAAGCAAGTTGTAAACCAAAGTTAAGACTCCTTTATGGAAGATAAAAGGTTAGGAAGCCGATCAGTGGCTCACTCTGGTAATCAGCTCCCAGGCGCCAGGATGAGGAGCATTACTTCCTGTTCCCTCGTGGACTTAGGGCTAGGCATTTCTCAGAGAGAATGAAGCTGATTTTTGTAATAAGGTCCGATTGCCTATCGGCAACTGAATATGGTGCTTTGCGCCCCCTCGCGGCAAGAAGGAGCAACTATGTGCCGTGCCATGCCAGCCTGCACGCCAGTACCCGGTTTTTCCTTTTTATTTTAAATAATTGTTTTATTTTTAATTACAGTTTACTTACATTATTATATTAGTTTCAAGTGCACACCTCAGTGACCAGACATTACATAACTTGCTAAGTGATCATTCTGATAAATCTCGCACCCCCCCACCCTGGTCCTCTCCAGACCCCCACCTTCCTCGGGGCTTCCCAAAAAGTAATGAACAAGACCTTCACGATCTAAAGAGAAATAGTAAAGCCTTACTTTTGTTTGGTGAGAGGAAGAGCTTGTAATGGGGTCCAGGCAAGGCATGAAATGATAATAGGAAAAGGATGAAAAGAAGGGAATAAACCCAGGTGGCCGGAATGGACCCAGCCTCATCAGCGGTTGACCTACAAAAAGAGTGTACCCAAATCATGAGAATACGCCGACTCTTTCTACCTTGTGCCTTTATATAGAACAAATCTGAAGTTTCAGTGGAAAGGAGTTTAGGGCTGCCTGCAATTTTCTGAATGTTTGACATTGGATCTGACTAATTCATGCTGGATGCTTGGATATTTGAGGCATGATAGTGTCTGTATGTTGGAATGTGGCACTGTCTGATCTAACAGTGTAGCTTTTACCATTAAAACAACAACAACCAAACAACCAAACAGACTTAATGCTCAAGTATTTAGGCTTTTTCAAGTTGCCTTGCTCAAATGTTGAAGACACAAAGTTTGCCTGGTGACAGCCCTCAGATCCACAAACAGATGTGTGTGTCAAACAGATGGCGAAAATACAAAACACTGCAGGTGCTAAAAAGGAGTGGCGTTTTGCACCTCATCAACTTTTAAACGAACGTAAGGATACAGAACACTATTAAAAATGGCAGTAGAATTTAATATCTGTGCAGCTATTTCCTTAAAGTAATATGAAAAGCTGAGATACAGAACTAAGTCGGTGCCAGGAGTGAAGTAATGGTTTAGATAAAAATGCTGCTGACTCTTGTGCATTAATTCATCCCAGCAACTCTCAAACCCTCCCCGAGTCTCTCGGCAGAGACTGGCTGACCACTAACAGACCAGCAACAGGGAGGGCTCCTCGCCTTTAAAGTGAAACACGTGACTCGGAGTCCCCTGGCGGCGGCGGGGGCGGGGCCAGGCTCCAGCCAGCGGGCGGAGGGTTGGGTCTTCTTATAATTAGCGGGGAAAGGCGTCCTCAGCCACTTTGTGCTGCGGCTCCCCCCGGCACCTTGGGTTCTCCCTCCTGCTCAGGGTGGCTTGGCGCTTACTTCTTCCTCCGCACAGCGAGACAGCACGGGGTGGGCAGGACCCCCGCCGCTTCAGGCAGCCGTCAGAGGAGAGTCAGGACCCCCAGCGCTTCTCACCTCGAGAAGCTGGTAACTATGCTGGGAATCATCACAATCACAGGTAAGGGAGAGCCAGGGCTGCCGCGTGCCCCTGAGGCAGTGGCAGGTGGAGTACACCCCGTCTTCCTTCTAAGCTGCCTTTGGGTGGGGACCTCGAGGTCAGTGGCAGGACACAGTGATGGGCGTGTAATTCTCTCCGTGTGCTGGCTTTTGATCAGAAGAACGTTCTCTCTGTGGCACAGCAAGGACCAGACAAAGCTGAGGTTTTCATTTTGTCAGTGCGAGAATCTTCCTGCTGTGCCTAGGGGAGACCTGGAATGTATTTTGTTAGGGACTGTCCCTTTTCCCCTCGCGGAGTGGGACCTCCGCACCAGCTGAATCGGTTCATGCTAGGCTGGGGGGAATTTCAGAATAGGTTGTGACAGCCTAATCACTTGCTGTCATAAAATACTAAATTCCTGTATTTGAGAAGTTTCAGCGTTTGCATGCTTATTAGGAACTTTCAAGGAAGGGAACACTTGGCGATTTAGGGGACCGAAATGTCTAAAATTGGTGGCTAGCAGGTAAGGGCATTTAGGCAATGCATAGTAAAAATGTGTGTTTCTTAGGTTGCTCTCTCGAAGTCTGGCTGAGTATGAGTTATATTGTTTAATACCTACCTCCAGCATATAAATCACATGTATCAGACTTGCAGTGTGTGCTTGTAGCACCTCTGACTGGGTTTCTGTCATTTCACGACTCCTGGGGATCCTGCCTGTTTCCTTCTGTCTTGCATTTCCTGCCATCAAGAAAATGAAACCCCAGTTGATCATTTGTAAGACCAACTCTTCTCTAAATATTTGATAAGATCCTTGCTCACCAAATCTGCATGTTTTCTTTAAAGCAGAGTATAGAAGAATTTCTAGGACTTAATTTTTTTCTCAATATAATTGTTTCTGCAAAGCCGTGTCCTCTTGTAGAATATTAAATGAATGTGGACGTTTATCCAAACTCAGAATGTCTCTCACTTCCTATAGATTAGCTTGTTTACTTGGAGAGCTTAAGATTCCTTCCCCAAGTTAACTTGGGTAGACTTTCTGTCTTTTACCTCGCATGAAAATTTACATGGTACCTAGAAATTATTTTTAAATAGACTATACAAAATGTAAACACGAAAAACAAAACTCTCCATTTTGTTTCCAGATCACTCCTTTTTCTATGCAGGAAACATTTATAATGCCCAACCCAAAGAGAGTCTGCCTGGGAATATGGTTTGTGGGTGTCACAGCTGGGGATGGGGCTTCTCTGATCAAAAGTTTTTTCTGGGCTCTTTTTGTATGTACAGCCTGGCCTTTATTATATTTACTGTTTGATTAATTTATCATATGCTGAGTTTGTTAGGGGAAAGGAAGGTGATCCTTTTTAGCACTAGTTAGGAGTTAAACTTAGGGAACCTGAGAGGGCTTTTGAAAATTGGTTTGGTTAACCCAAGTGGAATGATATGTTATCAGAAGTGATTGGAAGGGCTCTCTAATTTTTAAGGCAACCTCAAGGAATTGGATCTGTTGCTTTCTGAGTTTTACTTACGTTACAAGGGAGAATGGGGCAAAATTTAGTACTTCTTCCTGGTAATAAGAAAGTGCACAGAAGAAAATCTTTTTTTTTTTTGAAATGTAAGTAATATTTATTATTTTAGCTTTTCCTGTGGCTTTTTTTTTCTTTCAAATAATATTTTAATTGTTATTCAAGTACAGTTTTCTGTCGTTTACTCCCATCCCAGGCCGCCCCCCCCAGTGCTCCCCACCTCCCTGCCATTTCCACCCCCCTTAGTTTTTGTCCATGTGTCCTTTATAACAGAAGAAAATCTTAACTCCAAAAATTATAACAGCAAATAAACGTTTCATAGTGGAAAAGGGGAATTTCGAGCGTCATTGTCTTCTGCCACTTTTCCTGATCAGGAAGCTTTACAGCCAATTGTCTTTAAATAGTTGGTCAGAATCTTGAAAAGCAATGAAGACTTTTGTAATTGGCATTAAGGACTAATTAAATATCAGATTACTCACCTACGTGTGGGTTATTCTAGTCCCAATCCTCCATAATACTACACGATGCAAGGAGCATTTAAGTTCCACAATTAATAGGAAGGGAACAGGACAATAGCGTTTTTGTAGAATTACTTAGGAATGAGCTTTCATTTCTGAAAGTCGGGAAAAGCTGTCCCTGATGGAACTGACAGCCCTCCCTCCCCCCCACACTGAAATGGGTGCAGCAGGACATGAATTAGGAAACGATTTTTCATGTCACATACTGTCGCCTTTCTCGAAGTCTGTCACTCACATCACATTAGCAATGGCTTAGCCTAAAAACTAGAAAAGTGATTGATACGATGATAATCTAAGAGGTGACCTTTCCCCCACCCCCTTACCAGTGGTGTGCCAGGAAAAAAAAAACAAAAAAGAAAACTTTCTGAATCAGGGAACTCACGCCCAGGGAGCTAACTGCAGAGAATCATGAAGAATTGGTAACATTCTTCTTTAAATGTAAAGTAAACTGGGGAAGAAAGAATCCTGCGGCATTCATGCAAGTTCTAGATTATTTAATATGCGTTTCTCTATGCAAGCCGTTTTACAAGATGAAATAAACACACCTTTCACGTGGCTGCCTTTTTTTTTGCCATGAAGGTGTAGATTAGTTAAGAAGTGTGTGGGACGTGAACTTCATCCAGTCATGACTGCCAGCGCCTGCTGTGTGGCCGTGATTCATTATTCCTCACAATAACCCTGCAAGAAGTGGTGGTTTCACTCCCCCCTTATCCTGAAAGGGAAGTTTCTCGGTGTTCCCACAGCTACGAAGGAGCGTAGATGTAGAGAACCTCGTAAAGGACCCCTTTCTTACTGTGTGTGAGGTGTTTGAACACCATTGAACGTCACAGGAGGCCAGGTGAGGACCTGCGTGCTCCTGTAGTGGGCTCTGCTTATCTGAGCTTTAATCCCAGTTAAGCCTCTCCCCTTGGAGGTTTTGTGGTTAACGAGCCTTAGAACAAGGGGAGTTGGGTGTGTAGGATATAAGGGATGGATTTAGAATGCAGAGAATTCCTGGAGACATTCCAGGACAATGCTGCAACTCGTAGGGGAAAGTTAACCGGTTCCAGATGTCCCCGCAAGCGCCCGACGTGCTTGGGGACCGGAGAGCACTGGGGTTTAGTACACCATTTAGCATACTGAACCTAAAAATTAAATGAGTGAGGTAATACAGTTTTTAAAAAACAAAGCACATTAAATGAGTGAAAGCATCTTTGTACATTATTTTAAAATTATTTCTTGCTTCCAAGTGGTGTTCTCAACATGCTGACACAAGCAGGCATATTAGAGTCTTCTCCCAGAGAAAGGAAGTCGAGGTATATGGGTTCAGTGAAGATGTTCACTTAAGAAGCAAAACTTTAGTAAATAAATAAATAAATAAATTTTTAAAATTAAAAAATTTTTTTGCCTTGGCTGGTATGGCTCAGTGGATTGAGTATCGGCCTGCGAACCAAAGGGTCACGGGTTCGATTCCCAGTCAGGGCACATGCCTGGGTTGTGGTCCAGGTCCCCAGTAGGGGGCATGTGAGAGGCAACCACACATTGATGTCTCTCTCCCTCTTGCTCCCTCCTTTCCCCTGTCTCTAAAGATAAATAAATAATACAATGCTTCCACTAACGGCTGATGTGGGAAAACATGTTACACACACCATGTACCAGGCAGGACTGTGTTGGGCGTGGTGCCCATGAGTGTGGACTGTTGCGAGGACTGTAGTATTATATTTCTCACCTTTTTAAGTGGCTGTGGGCTGGAAAAGAGGACCAGGGACTGACAGGGACAGTGTGAATGAAGATGGAGTGACATTAGCTGCCAGCTCTGCCTCCTGGAGGCTTTTCCAGTTGACATACTGACTGAGTCCCTTACCGAAACTTGCTGGCATCTTTGATGCCCGGTGAGAATGCAGAGTTTCCGGCCAAACCACAACATCGTGAACGAGCACCACGTTTGCATTCAGGGGCGTCTGAGAGCCCTGCTCGATTAATAGCAGGTTCTGCAGAATGGCCAGATAATTTAAAGTCCCGCATGAGTGATAATCATATGTTGTGTGAGGAAGGCCCACTCTAAAAAAACAGCTGTTTCTGCAGGACTGTAGGGTGCCGAGAAAATGCACCCCTAAATCAGCGATGCTTAGAATCAAGCTTTGTCTGTCTTCCTCCTATTTAAGCTCCTATTTGTAACCGCCTACCTGTGCCCCTACCTGTTCTTTTTTACTCCATTTGCTCACCCAGCTATGATCTGTAACTCACTCGGAACCAGTGTGCAGACAGCTCATAAAAATACCTTAAAGAAAGACTCCTGCTAACCATAGACTAGAACATGGGTGTGGGACAGTCTGGGATTGCCTGGACACCTCTGCCTTCAGGTAGCACCTGGGAAATGGGGGCTGACTTTGGCGTGTCCCTGGGGTGGGAAAGTGAGGAGGGAACTTGAACAC
>PVKM010018297.1:0-25174 GCA_004027735.1 Carollia perspicillata
ATCTTAAAGGACTTTGATATTTTAATGAAGATGTTAGGTCACTATTTAACTCTGTATAGCCTTAAATAAACATTTCCTTTCCTTTTCACAAATGTCTGGCATTGAGAGATATCTTTCCAATTGGCAGTGGACACACAAGCCCAGTAAGTGATCTGGACGGTATTAGTGTACCATCCTCCAGAGTCCGGGCCCCTGTGTGTGTATGCGACTGTTCCGTAACAAAAGGTTAGTGGCATTTGTTGGAAACAAAAGTATACCTAGTGAATGAAAGAATATTTGAATTCTATAATGACCATTTTTTTATTTTCACACAGAACTATTTTTATATTTATATTTTATTTATTGTTTTTAGTTATATCATGTGAAATTTATTGAAATACTTTGAATATGAAGTGTGACTAGCCCTTAAATGACGTTGCTAAATAGGGCTGATTGTGAAATCACATGCGCTGGAAACTTGATTTATAGTATCTTTTAAGTACAAGATGCTCCAGGGCACTTCCTCTGACTCAATATTGCATGCAAAAGAATCTTTTCTGAGGTGTCACTGCCAATCACTGCTTGAACATTTCCAAAATAGAAATCTCTTGGTTTTGTTGTATTCGCTTTCATTGTGTTTTGTTTTTCCAGTTTATGTATCTTGTACCTATTAGTGATTTTTTAGCTTACATACATCTCCTATAATGACTGCTTTTATTCTACTTACAGAAAGTACTGTATATAGCATGTCAAACCATTTTTCCACATGAAGTTTTTCCTGAAATTATTACAGGTACTAAATTAGCAAATAAAATCAGCAGACTTCATTTAAGTGTGAATATCAGATAAATAACAAATAACATTTTACTGTAATTATGTTCCATAAATTTTACCATGATGTGTTTGTCATACTTATATTGGAATTCTGTGTTTCATCTGGCAACCTTACTCAAAGACAGTTTCTTGTTCTAACATATTTCTAGTCTCTTTAGGTTTAAGCTAAATATTTAAATTGAAATTATTGATAAACAGGAGTTTTATGTGCTTTCAGGACTCATATCACATTAGAAGTGTTATATTTATGACCACATAAATTTTCCATGGGGTGAGCACATTGCGTTGGGACTATAAGGTCCCTGGGATCTGCTGAGGAACTAAGGATGCTGCAGCCCCTGGCCCAGCACCTGCCTCAGGATATGGGGAGAAGAGTTAGATCACCAGCTCTCTCCCCTACCAGAGCAGGGAGGGCAGCCCTGCACAGGGAGGGACCTGGATGCTGGAAGTCACTAGGGAGAATAGAGATGAAGTGGGAGACATGCAGAGGCGGTATACATCCACGGGGACTGTGGATGCCGGCACCAGAGAAATTGAGGGGCCAGATGACACCTGGAGAAAGGAGAAGTAGGGTTGTGTTGAACCCTGACTTAGATAGTCTCCAGACTGGTTGGAAAGTGGGGCTGTGTGAAAAGCCTTGAGCTTGTTAAAAATGGTGGGCAGCTGTTTTGTAAGGCACTCTCTCTCCAGCAGTGGCTGGCTTGCCCCAAGGGTGATTCAGCTGCAGGCACCCTGAGACTGAGCAGCTGAGTAGATCCACATGCCGGGCTTGTCCCAGGCTCCATGCCTGGAGGTTGAGTGGCCTAGTGGAACCTCACACCCCAGCTTGTCTCACACCACGCGCAGAGACTGAGTGGCTGAGTGAAACAGCATGCCAAGATTGACTCATGCTGTGCATAGCTGAGTGGCTGTGAGCCTGGCAGCTCCACAGAGGACCTGGGCTGCCTGGGAAACTATGAATATTGAGGCCCAGACCTGGTCCCTATCCTCTCAAAACTATAAAAAGAGAGGAAAGCGAAGCCCAGTGCCACTGTTCCTGTGGCATCCATGAAGACCAGCAGAACTCACTGAATGGGTTTAAAGTCAGCAGGAGGCTTATTTTTATCTTTCCTCTATGTTTTTTATTATTTTTTCTTCCTCCAAGTGAGACAATAAGACGTGGAGTCACAAAGGGTCTAGAGACAGATCCAAAGGGGGAGTATAAGGCTAACCACAAAAACTGAGAAACTGAGAAAATGTCATGTTGCTATCCCATAGAGCTGGCATTTTATTGTTTATGTAAATTTATTATTTTTTAATTATTTTACCACTTTTATTTTATTATTATTTTTTATTTCCCTTCCTTATGTTTAGTTCCTCATTTTATTTCTCTGTTTAATTGCATTGTTTGACTGGTTTTCCTTATTCTCTCTTTCATATTATATTTTAATTTTCCTTCTTTCACTTCACCCGTGTTCCAATAACACACAGCTCATGATCAGGTACTTTCTATTCTGGTTATCCAAATCATATATTTCTTGTCATATTATTGTTGTTCCAGTACTATTGTAAATAATTGCTGTTCCATACAATTGTACACACTACACAGCAACCCTCCATGATCTTAGCCCACTTCATTTTAACCCTGAGCATTATTATTGTTGCGGTTAACTATATTCTCTCTTTCATAGCATGCCTACTTTGTACCCTTTACTCTCACTATATCTCATCATCTAACCTTACAAAAGCACTCTCTACTCTGGATTCAGTTCACAATCATTCTCCCCTCTAACAAGAGTCTTAACTCTCTTTCACCTTTTATAAAAACTGGCTAATTGGGTCAAATATCACAGTTAACTCTATACTTAGCCAAAGAATCTCCTATCTCTTCTCTACTTTCTGGTTACTTAAACCCCATAAAATACTCTCCTGCTATTTTAATCCATTTTGCATACCTCCTGCCACTGATCACATACAACAATAGGTTGGACCCTGGAACATCAGTGTAGTTGCTATAAGAGAAAAACCATCAACAAAGAAAACAACAAAAGACAAAAACACAATACAACAGGAGAACCAACATAAACAAAAGGAAGGGCAAAACTAGAGTGTCCAGACAAAGAAATCAAAGAGGCTACACCACTGAACCCCATAGAATTCCTATCATAGAAGTACACCATACAAAGACAGTTAGGAAAGCAAAACAACAGGAAGCACAGGAACAAACAAAAAAATTCACCTACAATGGGAGACAGAAAAAGAACATGCAGTCAAAAGGAATGGAAGACTCCCCACTAAAAGAGCTAAATGAAAGGGAGGTAACCAATCTATCAGATATAGAATTCAAAATAACAGTTACAAAGATGCTCAAGGAACTCATAGACAACTACAAAGAACTGAGTGAGAACTACAAGAGCATGAAAAAGGAAAAAGGAACTGTAAACAAAAACCAGGAAGAAATGCACAATAAAATTTCAGAAATAAAAAACACACAAGAAGGAATTACAAGTAGACTGGATGAAGCAGAGGACTGAACCAGCAAGTTGAAGGAAGAGGTAGAAGAAAATACCCACCCAGAAAAGCAAGAAAAGGAAAAGAGACTCAGAAAGCATGAACAGGTGGTGAGGGAGCTGCAAAACAACATGAAACATGATAATATCCATGTAATAGGGATACCAGAAGGATAAGAAGAGCAAAGGATAGAAAACCTGTTTGAAAAAGTAATAATGGAAAACTTCTCTAATTGATGAGAGAAAAAAAATCACACAAATCCAGAAAACACAGAGAGTCCCAATCAAGAGGAACCCAAAGAGTCCCACTTCAAGACCCATCATCATTAAAATGGAAAAATTCCAAGAAAAAGAGAGAATCTTAAAGGCAGCAAGGGATAAATAGGAAGTAACATACTAGGGAGCCCAGATAAGTCTAGCAGCTGACTTCTCAATGGAAACACTCCAAGCCAGAAGAGAATGGCAAGAAGCATTCCAAGTAATGAGTACCAGAGGCCTACAACAAAGACTACTTGATCCATCAAGTCTCTCAATTAAAATAGAAGTCCAAATAAGGAGCTTCCCAGACAAACGAAGTCTGAAAGAATACACCTTCACCAAATCAGCTCTGCAAGACATGCCAAAGGGTCTGATTTAAGAAAAGAAAGAAAAAGAGTGAGAGAGACAGGGGCACAGGTACAAGAAAATGGCAATGAATAAGTACCTATCAACAATAACTTTAAACCTAAATGGATTAAATGCTCCAATCAAAAAAATGTAGAGTAGCCCAATGGATATAAAAGCATGACCCATACATATGCTACTTAACAGAAACCCACCTCAGAACAAAAGATATACACAGACTGAAAGTGAAGGGTTGGAAACAAATATTCCAAGCAAAGTGACAGGGAAAAAAAAAACCAGCCAGGGTAGCAATACTCATATTAGACAAAATAGACTTCAAAAAGGTCCATAAAAAGAGACCCAGAAGGTCACTTCATACTATTCAAGGGAAGAATCCATTAAGAAGACATAAACATTTTAAATATATATGCACCAACATAGGAGCACCCAAATACATAAAGAAAATCTTGGAGGACTTCAAGAAACATACTGACAGCAACACAATTATAGTAGGGGATTTCAACACCCAGTTTTCAAAAATGGGTAGATCTTCCAAACAAAATATCAACAAAGATATTGTAGCATTGAACAATGCCCTACTGGATCAAATAGACTTAACTGATATAGATAGAATTTCTCATCCCAAAGAAGCAAAATACACATTCTTTTCAAATGCATATGGAACATTTTCAAAGATAGACCACATGACAGGACAGAAAACAAGTCTCAAGAAATTCAAGAAAATTGATATCATATCGAGCATTTTCTCTAACCACAAGGGACTGAGACTAGAAACCAACTGCAAGGTAAAAACTCAAATAAACTCAAAGTCATGAGATCAAGGAAGAAATCAAACAGTTTCTGGGAACAAATGAAAATGAACTCACAACAACCCAAAACTTATGGGACACAGCAAAGGCAGTCCTGAGAGGGAAGTTCATAGCAATACAGACTACCTAAAAAAGGTAGAAACATTTCAAATAAACAGCTTAACCCTATGCCTAGAAGAACATGAGGAACAACAACAAAGACAGTCCAGAGCTAGTAGAAGAAAGGAAATAACCAAGATCAGAGAAGAATTAAATGACATAGACAATAAAAGCACAATTCTAAGGATCAATGAATCCAGGAGCTGTTTCTTTGAAAAGATAAACAAAATTGACAAGCCTCTAAGCAGAATCATCAAGAAAAAAAAAAGAGAAGACCCAAATAAACACAATCAGAAATGAAACAGGAGAGATTACAACTGATACCAAAGAAACACAAAGAATTGTAAGAAATTACTTTGAAGAAATATATGCCAAGAAATTCGACAACCTAGATGAAATGGACAAATTCCTAGAAAAATATAATCTTCCAAAACTGAATGAAGAAGAAGCAGAAAGCCTGAACAGACCAATAACAGCTGACAAATTTGAAGCAGTAATGAAAAAACTACCAACACACAAAAGTCCTGGACCAGAGAGTTTTACAGAAGAATTCTACAAAACATTTAAGAAAGAGCCAACCCCTATCCTTCACAGACTATTCTAAGAAATTCAAGAAGACGAAAGACACCCAAACACTTTTTATGAAGCCAGCATCATCCTAATCCCAAAACCAGATAAAGACAACACAACAAAGAAAGAAAACTTCAGCTCCATATTGCTGATAAACATAGACGCTAAAATCCTCAATAAAATGTTGGCAAACCACATCCAGCAATATATTAAAAAGATCAGCAATATGACCAAGTGGGATTCATCCCAGGGATGCAAGGATGGTACTGTATTTGTAAATCAATAAATGTAAAACATCACATAAACAAAAGCAAAGACAAAAATCACATGATCATATCAATAGATGTGGAAAAAGCATTTGATAAGGCACAGCACTGATTTATGACTAAAACACTCAGCAAAGTGGGAATAGAAGCAGTATTCCTCAACATAATACAGGACATATATAAGAGTCCTACAGCCAACATCATACTCAATGGGAAAAAACTAAAAACTTTCCCACTAAGATCAGGAAGAAGACAAGGTTATCCACTCTCACCACTTTCATTTAACACAGTATTGGAAGTCCTAGCCCAGGCAATCAGACAATAAAAGGAAATAAAAAGCATCCAGATTGGAAAAGAGAAAATAAAACTGTCATTGTTTGCAGATGACATGATAGTGTACATAGAAAATCCTATAGACTCCACTCCAAAACTGCTCAACCTAATAAATGAATTTGGCAGCACATCAGGATACGAAGTCAATATCCAGAAATCAATGGCATTTTTGTACACCAACAATGAAATATCAGAAGCAGAAATCAGGAAAAAATTCCCATTTTATATAGCAAAAAAAACAAAATAAAATACCTAGGAATAAACCTAACCAAGGAGGTAAAAGACCTGTACTCAGAAAACTACACAACACTGAAGAAAGAAATCAAGGAAGACACAAACAAATGGGCATATATACTATGTTTGTGGATCAGAATAATTAACATTATCAAAATGTCCACACTACCCAAAGTAATTTATAGATTCAGCACAATACCTGTTAAAGTACCAATGGTATATTTCACAGATATAGAATAAACACTTCAAAAATTTATATGGAACCATAAACAACCCTGAATAGCTGCAGCAATTTTGAGAAAGAATAGCAAAGTAAGAGGGATCACAATACCTGATATGAAACTGTATTATAAGTCCACTGTAATCAAAACAGCCTGGTACCAGCATAAGAAACATGGACCAATGGAACAGAATAGAGAGCCAAGAAATAAACTCAAGTCTCTGTGGTCAATTAATATTCAACAAAATGGGCAGCAGCAGAAAATAGAGCAAAAATAACCTCAACAAATGGTGTTGGGAGAACTGGACAGCTATGTGCAAAAAAAAAAAAAAAAAGTGAACCTTGACCACCAACTTACACCATGCACAAAAATAAATTCAAGGTGGATAAAAGACTTAAATACAAGATGTGACACCATAAAAGTCCTAGAGGAGAACATAGGCAGGAAAATCTCAGATATTCCATGCAGCAATATTTTCACTGATATGTTCCATAAAGAAAGGCACATAAAAGAAAGAATAAACAAATGGGATCTCATCCAAATAAAAAGCTTCTGCATGGCTAAAGGAAAGAGCACTAAACTGAAAGACAACTAACCATATGGGAAAACGTATTTGCCAATGATACCTCAGACAAAGGTTTGATCTCCAAAATACATAAAAAACTCACATGATTCCACTCTAAGAAGACAAGCAACCCAATTAAAAAGTGGACAAAGGATTTGAATAGACACTTCTGCAAGGACATACAGAGGATCCAGAGATACATGGAAAGATGCTCAATATTGCTAGCCATCAGAGAAATGCAAATTAAAAGCACAATGAGATACAACTTCACACAGGTAAGAATGGCCATCATAAACAAAGCAACAAACAACAAGTGTTGGTGAGGTTGTGGAAAAAAGGGGACCCTAGTGCACTGCTGGTGGGATTGCACACTGGTACAACCACTATGGAAAACAGTATGGAATTTTCTAATAAAGCTAAAAATGGATCTGCCTTTTGACCCAGCAATTCCACTGCTACGATTATATCCTAAGAACCCTGAAATACCATTCCAAAAGAACCTATGCACCCCAATGTTCATATAAGCACAATTTACAATAGCCAAGTGTTGGAAGCAACCTAGGT
This sequence comes from Carollia perspicillata, assembly GCA_004027735.1. NCBI lineage: Eukaryota > Metazoa > Chordata > Mammalia > Chiroptera > Phyllostomidae > Carollia > Carollia perspicillata. The sequence continues at coordinate 7,588 of PVKM010018297.1, forward strand.
GCCCATCAGTAAATGAATGGATCAAAAAAACTATGGTACATATACATAATGGAATTCTATGCAGCAGAAAGAAAGAAAGAGCTTCTACCCTTTGCAACAGCATGGATAATACTGGAGAGCATTATGCCGAGTGAAATAAGCCAGGTGGTAAAAGACAAATATCATATGATCTCACCTTTAACAATAACCTAAGCAACAAAACAAACAAGCAAGCAAAATTTAACCAAAGACATTGAAATAGAAAACAGGCTGACAGTAACCAGAGGGGAGGGAATTTCAGGAGAAAAGGGAAGGGATAACAGGAACAAGTATAAAGGACACATGGACAAAAACTAAGGGGGGTAGAAATGGGAGGGAGGTGGAGAGGACTGGGGGGTGGACTGGGATGGGAGTAAAAGATAGAGAACTGTACTTGAATAACAACTAAAATAAAATTTAAAAAATTACAGTATATTTACAAGTTGGAATATTATGCAGCAGAAAGAAAGAAGTAGTTCCTACCCTTTGTAACAGCATGGATGGAACTGGAAAGCATTATGCTGAGTGAAATAAACCAGGTGGTAAGGGACAAATACCATATGATCTCGCCTTTAACTGGAACCTAATCAACAAATCAAACAAGCAAGCAAAATATAACCAAAGACATTGAAAATGTTAACAGGCTGACAGTAACCAGAAAGGAGATGGGAGGGGATAATGGGGGAAAAGGATGAAGGATTTACAGGAACACTTACAAAGGACACATGGACAAAAACAAAGGGGGGTTGAAACAAGTGAAGGATGTGGGGAGGGCTGGGATGATAGGGGAAGGCAGATAACTGTAGTTAAACAATAACAAAAAATAAATTTAAAATAATTAAAAATGAAAAAAAAAAGAAATTAACATGATCATTAAGTATGGTCCAAAGCAAAAAGAATATTCAGGTTGTGACTTTCCTGAATTCTCCATCAATGTAGTTTTATTCAATTTAGCTTTTTATTTGTTCACTTTTTAATTTTTTGTGAAAATGGCATATTGCTGATATACTTTGTTTCTGTGTAAACTGAAACACTTAATACTATACTATGCCATCATTCTATACCTATGTTAAGAATTTCAAACTCAAATGTATCATGTTCTGCTAGACTTTATCTTTAACTCAAACCAAATAATGTTAGCTCGTGATAATTTACATCACTCAACGTATTCTCTGCCTTTCAATGATTTCACCATGACTACTTTTATGCAGAGTACTACACTTTTTAAATTTTAAAATGTGTGTAATTTTTAAAATGTTCACTTTTTCAAATAATTCTCAAGGACACATTCATTTTGTGATATTCAAGTTTCATGCATATAAATCAGTAAATAATGATAAAATTATATTTTATTATTATTTATATTAAAGTAGTTTAATGGAATTTATGGAACCAAATTTTATGTTTCCTGAAAACTGTTTTTCATAAGACTGGTTCTACTTTATAATATATAATTATTGAGAAAACACTATTGTAATGGTTCTCTAATATTCTTATGATGCACAGATCAGCTACTTTTGATAATTTATAGAGTAATGCACACTATAGACCATAAACTATAGATATATGAATATACTTTCTTACATAAATGACCTACAATTGGCATTTAGTAATATTTAGTGAAATATTGATAGGATAAACAAGTGCTCACAAGGTTTATTTTGTTTTTCTTAGACAACTTGTTCTCTAAAGTATAGAAGCTTAGCTCATATTTTTGCAGATTAGAAACCATTAAGTCTAGAATTATGCATAAGCTACTAAAAGAGCCCAATACATACCTCCCTACACTATGTAAATTTCTGATGGCATGTTGAAATTGTATTTTAATTTTATTAAAACTCGATTTTTAAAAACACATTTACCTGGCAGATGGAAATCTAATCAAAGTTTCAACTAGATATAAGTTTTCTAGTAGCAACCGTGTAGAATTGGACACAGAAGTGAACCATTTTGAATACTTGTGTGAATAATTTGTTAGGCAGCAATTCCAAAGCTTTCACAGCTTCAATATAAATTTAAAATGAATTTTGGTAAACATATTGAGGTTATGTGAAAGTTAATGCATTTTTAAACAGATAATCCTACCTTCTAAATAGAACATCAATTGCTTAGAAGCAAGATGAGAAATAAGTTTTAGATTTTACTCCCTGATAGTTCAAAGAATATCACATATGACCATATTTTAAAAGGTACAAAAATAGACCAAAGGTTATGATTTTCTTTGAACTTATACATTTATGTAAAGATTTGAAATTTAATACTAACTTATTTGGATATACATATAAGGTGGTTCTATTGTTATTCAATTTACAACCCAAATTCTTAATGTGAAAAATACAACTTTAAATAGCATATTCTATCATTATATTCTAATGGTGACTTTTGTGTAATTATATGTGAATATGTCAACAATTTATCATTCTTGTTTGTCAAAAATTGCAACAGATGGAGTTAAACAAGCAAAAAAGACTTTATCTATGACTATTGCAATAAATGAGAGAGATTGACTTCAACTCCCTGAAACAGAACTTGGTGGGAATGGAGGAGGTGAGATTTTTAGCACTGGGGTGAGCTGATGGAAAGTACTGGAAGAGGAGGTTAGGAGATGTTGATAAATATGATTTGGTCATCTGTGTTTGCAAATTGTGTCTTACTAAGTTAGATACTTACCCTCTAAGAAACTAGGAGAGAAGGGCATGGATATCTCTTTAAATAATTACACTTAAAAGGGATAATTCCCAGGTCCTTGAGAAAGACATTCAATGGGTTGTAAACTGACAAAAAGCTGAGAGAAAATTTATATCTAAAGAGAGATGAAAAAGAATTTGAATTACAATTTTCTAAAGTAAATACTCTAAGGGTGTCAAGGGTGAAAGTCAAGAAGTAACCTGTGTAAAATGAAATTAAGGTGAGGGGGAGGTTAGGGCCATCTTTATCATATTAACAAACTGGAATCATAACAATCCACTCCTAGAAACCCCCACTTGGTGTATTACATCACAGGTATGAATTTTGCTTATATGCGTGAAAAAGGAAAGATGTATTAGATATAGAAAGAATGAAAGGTGACTGTTTAACAAAAGACTTTCAGTTTTTGCTAATCAAGCACTAATCATTTGGTTATTATACTTTCATGGGCAATAAGAGATTTATTTCACTAAGATAGCCCCAAAAGATTATATGCATTTTTATTCAGCTTGTGACATATTTAATAGTGTTCCTTATAACACTACTATGAAATCCTTGAAATCTATGGACTCTTCATATTGCTCCATGTTTAAAATTGCTACAACTTACTTTGGCTGCGCAGATATTAGATTTTCAAGCTTTAGAAATTTTTATTTTAGCTATATATAAAAGGTAATAGGACCAACTTCCAGAAAAGAGTATTAGCATAGTTTAATTTGGTGAGGATATCATTATAATTTAGGACATTACTGTGGATTAATTTTATATCACATTTTATATTATAAGGATTAGACACTTCATTTGTTGAATAATAATATCCAAAACTTAGTGCTTAATACTGACATTATCTCTTTGACATAAATTTATCCACATTTTACAGATGAGGAAATCTATGCAGAAAGCAATCAATAACTTGCCCAAGGTTACAGGCAAGTTAGTGCTAAGTTGCTTATCAAATGTTCAACAGCATCACTTAAAGAGACTGAGGGCCACCATTACATACGTCTCATAGCCCTTTCATGAAGAATGTCTCTGCTGTTATTCCTATTTGACCATAACCTTTCCCTACCTGGAGTTCCTTCAAAAATGTACCTATTTGCTTTTTTAAAAAGATTTTATTTATTTAATTTTAGAGAGAAGGGAAGGGAGGGAGAATGAAAGAGAGATAAATACCAATGTGCTGTGGCCTCTCACGTGCTGCCAACTCGGGGCCTGGTCCACAACCCAGGCATGTGCTCTGACTCAGAATCAAACCAGTGACCCTTTGGTTCACTGGCTGGCACTCAATCCACTGAGCCACACCAATCAGGGCCTATTTTCTACATTATACAATTGTCTGTTCCTGCTAGGTTGAAGATCCAGCTTTTGCTTCTTGGCCATTTACTTGTGATATTCAAGTTTGTGTTCTTGTTTCTATTGCATTTCTTGTTTTATTTCTGACCCTCCCTCATTCTCTCTCTCTCTCTCTCTCTTTCTCTGTCTCTCTCTCTCTCACTCTGGTTATTTGGAAAACTCTCAATAGTCATGTTCAAATGAAATTTCTTTTTCATCCAGAAGTATTCTCTTGACACTGTCTTTCCTTCACAACCCACTTCCCAAATATCTCAGCTATACTTATGGTGACTTTTATAGATTTTATACTTGTCCCCTGTGGCACTTTCACATTCCATTGATACCATTTATTTTTCTGTCTTTGCCACCAACGGTGGCTTCATTGTACTGCCAAGCAGAGCACACCTCACTGTAAGTACTAAATGAGTACTCACTGAAGGAACACATATAACAATTATTATAAAAATTCATAAAAAGGAGCAAAAAGTTAAATATGGGGAGCAATAGTGGAATTAATTAAAACAGCTGAGTTAATAGTTAAAGGAACAGGGAGCTAAAAGATAGTTAAGGGAATAGTTAAGGGAAAGGGAGCTAAAAGATAGAAATAGAAAACAAATAATGAATAAAGTAATGGGATGCGGTGGCATCACACCTACAACACTAGAGATATACAACCTCCATTGAGGAAAAAAGAAGGGAAGAAATGATTATGAATTCAGTTATTATATAAAATTATAACAATTGATATATGTTTTGTCTTTGTAAATTTGGAGATAAAGGCATCTCCTGAAAGTGGGGAAGGTTGGTGAAACAGGAGATTTGATTATAGTGGAATGGATTTCCAATATCCATCCTGGATAATGGGGGAGGGATTTGACAAAAGGAAGCATAAAAGAATTATACCCAATAACTATGAATGGAGTTGCCAAAGAAATAAAAGAATTTCTGTTTCACATTTTTAACTTGTAGCGTCTATTTAAATGATTTATGCTTTATATATTTTATCTCTATACATCCTTCTAACTTCCACATACTCCACTTCTCTCATATATATTTTTTTTTCTGAAAGCTAATCTTTTTACCAAGCCCTGGTGAAAATCAGTATTGGGAGGGAAGGACTAGAACAGTGTAATAAACTATTTCCATGAATATGTAATTAATAAATCACAGTTCAGTGCTGAATCTCTGAAAGTTGAATGTTAGCCATCCCCATAGATTTTCATTAGTATTTCTGTTGAATTTCAATATAAAGCAATCACCCTATTTCATTTGGGCAATCCACATTTTGAATGAGCCTAAAGATTTGAAGCTTCTGAGCAGAGTTTAAATCACGTTCTCCTTGTCTGAAAATACTGCTAGAAATGTTGTTTGGATTATAAACAGAGCTTTCATTCGTGGAGCCAATGGCAGTCTGTGTCATAAATATGCACATATCCTCACCTCTGCAAGACTCTTTCCAGTACATTTTATGGTGTTTTTCATATGCATTGGATTTGATTTGTTTTAGGGCATAATATAAACTCTCAGCTGCGATACACGATAAAGAAACCATTTCTTAAGAAATCTGTGTTGGTTATGCTTCTATATATTGTACATCACCAAGCCTCGTGATTTATTAACTGTGCAAATAATCCTTTATCATTATTGCTTGTTTTTATACAAAAACCACTCATCAGGTACTCAGAACTGTGTCTACCTTTCTTTGCAATGTCTTTTAGTCCGTGCATTTGCCCTCAGTTAGTTTGTGAATTCTTCTGGAAGATAATGATAGCATTTCACATTCCATACTGTCAGCCACACACCACACCACAGAATACAAATGTGTATAAGGTGGTGGTTTCATTATCTTAGGGTCAGTAGAATTTCAAGAGCTTTAAAATTACCTCTATCAATGATGCAAGTGCCAGCTTAGTTTTAATAAATCTTTAGGAACAAGCACAATTTACTTCTAGGACATCTTGCTATTTCTAGAAATATATCATTCAGTTGCCAAATCTACTATCAATGTCTAGCTAAAGAATATCCACTGTTAATGCAATGCTATATTTCTCATGTATTGCTTTTTGATAACTTACAATTTTATTAACCCCAAGTTTTCCCTGAGTCATTCCACAGTTTTAAACTAGTCATACAAAATCAAAGAGAAGAAAGTACAAGCAAAACAGAAGAAAGAATATACAAATGTATCTGTCATAACGCATCTATGAGGTGGTAGAATTACAGTGCTTGTTGTTAAAATTACTTTACTAAATGTGGGAACATTAAAAATCCAGGCATTTGGCAAGGTGACTTTTTAAAAATAAATGAGAGTTGACAAGTAGTGAGTGCATTCAACCAATAAGTATGGTGTACAATTTCCTATAATACACAGCCAAATTCAGATGGTTCCCTTTTAATTTCCAATAAATTTGACCATATGTTCCACTTGCAGAAAAGCTAAATAATGGGGGTTTGCTTTTGCTTTTCTTTTTTGTAAACTACTGCCATTATTTAACGTTGATGACATTTTTTTTAGAATGAACTGTGCCACATTCTCAAAAGCTAATGTGGTATTTAAAAAACAAAATAGCTGAATATTAGAAAGTAAACAGCTTTTGAAAAAGTCATGAGCACCACAGGATACCCATCTCAACCCATACATATCTGTCATGTGACCTCTTTCAATTACATAGCAGTTTATATTGTTTGTTCTGGTATTCCTAGTACAAAAAGAGGCTCAGCATGGAGTTGGCAAATTACGTTCAAAAGAAAGGTGAAGCAAATCAAGTTTGCTTAAATATGAAGAGGATTTTCAACAGCAACCATTTACATACTATAATAATCATTTGATACTCGATATTAAAATGTAAAATATTAAGCTTATTAATAATATAAATCCAGGGTTTTTATAGCCTATGATTTAAAATCTATTGGGTTGGCCAAAAATTTCATTTGTTTTATTCCCTAAGATGGCTCTAGTAGCACTTAGGTGTCTTTAACTTCATGTGAAACAATTTTGTTATATTGTATTGTGACAGCTGTCATATCAGAGTACATTTGGAAAACATTATCAAAATTGGTAAATTTTTGTGTAGCTAACTTAATATTGAAGGTGGAATAAAATAAGCAACAATTTTGGCATATAAAGCTTTATTATTTCAAGAAATGTAAAAGAGCAACTGAAACACACAAAATGATTTTTGCAGTGTATGGAGAAAGTGCTTCAGCAAAGTTTCTGCTGAAGGTTTCTCACTGGACAATGCTCATGGTCCAGTGGACCAGTTGAAGCTGATAGAGATCAAATAGAGACATTAATTGAGAATGATCAACATTATATCCTGCATGAGATAGCCAATGTACTCAAAATATCCAAATCAATAAAGTTATTGGTGAAAATGAAAAAGTGGGTATTTTATTTCATGGAAAAACTCTAACTGGACTTTTGGCCAACCCAATATATTGAAACAAAAATATCAATGAGGTTGGATGCAAAAAATATTAAAGAGAAGTTAAATACAAAATATTTTTATGATACTGATATTGGGAACGTGGCCCGGGTGTTCATTAATAATGATCTTTGTAATACTGAACCTTAATATTGAACCAGCATATCCACCCAATAATACACAGTGCAGGACTATTACAGGCCTTCCTGTGTTCTGTTTAATCAATTAAATAAGGAGGCCAGAGACTGAAATGGCTTTAATATCTTAGTAGCCTTGTAACCAAAGAAAACTTAAGTCTGTAATGTGTCAGGGTTAACAAATCAAAACATGACAACAACCAATCACAAACAGCCAACTAGGCTTTTCCAAATAAGGTGAATATTTAAGCTATAACTAATCAAATAATTTCCTTGCTTTGCTTACACCTTTTCCCTATTAATAATGTCTTTACCCTCCTTACTCTTATTGGTGGATGCTCTTAGCCATTTCAGTTTTGGCACTGATGATTCCAATTATTGCTTGAGTAAATTCTCAAAATTTTTAATGTGATGCAGTTAAATTTTTAACAGTTCACACATCTCTATAACTTTAGCATGGAGCAAAAGACCAGAAAACAAAAACCCTTAGGGAAGCTGGATCACAAAGTCAAATAAGAGAATTCCCCTTTGAGCTGCTAACCACCAGGAAGCAGATTCAAAAGTCCAGAGAAGAATCATCACAGGTGTGGGAAGAGCCAGAATTGTAACATTAAGGAAAGTCCCTCCAAAGAGAAGGAAACGTCAGGAGTGAGGAATAAATGAACCCTCCATGAGTGGTTTTTAGTTGGCAAGTTTTCTTTTATTTGACACATTTCTATCAACACATTTCAAGGCTTTTATTTGCTATATTTTCTATTTGCTTCTGGAATTATTTGCTTCTTGAATTATTATTTGTTGCATTGGCCAAGTTTTAAATTTTTTATTACTGTATTGAAATTATGGACTTTTATCTATTTTAGTAGCAATTTTTAATATTTTAGCACAGATATCTACATTTTTATTTTTCTGACAGTCTAATTTGAATCTTAGTTCTAACTCCCTGTCAAATTATGTAAGGACCTTATCACGCTTCTTATTAAAATACATTTTGCCATTGGTTTAGCCTTTTTCCATATTATTTTTTGAATGTATCCCAAAATAATGTTAATAATTCTATATACTTTATTAAACACCTCAAGCTACTATTAATATGACCCAGTTGTTTGTAGTAAGAGCTTAGTTAGATTTAATATTATCTTTTTTATTTCTTTTTAGCTCTTTCTCTCTTTCCCCCTATTTTTCCATTTCTTTCTGAGTATATATCTGTCTAGTTGATGGTCAAACTATATTTTCTCATTGAGACTATGGAGGCTGTAGAATTAGTAAATCATTGCTATTCCAAATATAATCTTTATTTCATCTTTATAAATTGGTTGCATGTATTCAAAAAATGTTTCTTCTTAGCAGGTTTTAGGTACTTTTCCATTTTTTTCTGTTAACCATTGTTACTGAGGATGTGTCTCTGATACTTTACCCTTTTTAGATATTCAGACATTTCTCTCATCCTTTTTAAAGATTTTCCTGTTATCTTTGAGTCTTTATTTTCACTGTGAGTTGACCAGGCATGGATTTGCAAATATCATCAAACCTAGCACCATCCCTTTTCTTTTTCTGAAAATGTATCATCCATTAGCTCTTCTAATATCACCTCTCATCAACCTTTCTCTGCTAACTTTCTGGGAAAAAATACTATTGGGATATTGGAGTTTACTGCCTGTCTCACATCTCTCTTAAATATCATTTTATAATGTGACTTTAAAAATCTGACTATAATATATTCCATTATTTTTTCTTTATCCTACCTTTCAATTTATAGTTCTCTCTCCTAGATCCTAGTCAAAATAGTTACTTAATTTTTTCCAGTGAATAAAATTTTACTCTTACAGACTTCAATTTTTCTTCTTTTAGAGCTATGTATTTTATATGTTCACTATGCTATTTATGGAGATGCATTCTCTTTTTCTTTCTCCTTGCATTATTTAAAAATACATATTTTATAGACCCTATCAAAATTTGTTGTTAACATCAATTTTGTTAGACATGAATTCTCAAGATTGTTGTTGTACGAGATAAGTTCCATGACATTAGACTTTCCCATGTATTTTACATTCTTGTCCACAGTATTATTTCATAAGATATTTCTCCTGCTCTCACTTGAGTTATCTGTGAGTTAATACTTGTATCCTGGAGTATGACTCACATCATAGTATAATGTAAATGTTGCTGAAGTCTAAAATTCTTAAGCTCTGAAAATAGATTTACTAGTAGGACATATGGACTTTTAACATGATGAACATATCAGTTGTTTAGTGCTAGCACCACATATAACTGACCTTAAATTTTATATATTTTAATTATTTTTGTGTCCTGGGTAAGGTGAATCACTTCCAACCTGAAAAAGGGCAGTAAAACAAATTTAATGTGAATAAACACTTCAATTGTAATGCATATTATTCCAGAAGAATAAAGATAGAATAGCCAGATGTGGATAAAAGAATGATGTTGGACAAGTTTTCCTCCAAGTTTAAAACCATGTAATTGAGGCAGTATAGAGTTGGCACAGTAATGAGCAATATATCAATAGACCACAACTTAAAATCTAGAAACTGGCTTATGTGTATGTGAGAATTTAATGTGTGGTAAATGCCATATTTTGAAGGCATGGGAAAAAATCATTAATTAATTAATTAATGCTGCAATTGGTGATATTTGGGGAGGGGAAGAAATATTAATACATCATGCCATGTCATAAATGTCCCGAAAGGCAAAACATTCAAAACACACACTTTTATATCCACAAATGGATATCAACTATTTCAAGAAAATGCGTGAGTGTACTTGCAACAAATGGTGCTGATGCCCTGCCCAGAGTTTTGGCAATTTCTTTTACTTTCTGTTGCTAATGGTTCATACCTGTAACCTTTTCTGGAGAATTAACCTTCTCTGTGGAAATGATGCCACTTGGCCAAGAAGGGTTTTGGATTTACTCCTCTCTGCATCTCAGGAATCCAGGAGCCAATTACTGATGGTGGATTTACTCATCTGGCTCAAAGAAAGATAGACTTTAAAACATAATTCACATTTTAGAGCTCTATATGTGATTAACTAGGTGTCACCTGAAGCCACTTCTTTCTGAACTTTCCCCATTCTTATGCTTCCTTCATGAGCCTAAGGCTTTCTTCAGAGCAATGTTTCCTAACAGAGGCCTTGAACTGGAAAAGCCCCTCTTGGATTCTGTTTCCAGATAATAAGAACTAAGAAAACACTTATAATCTTGGAAAGAAAACCATCTTCTAAATGTGACATAAAACTTCAAACACATGAAGGAGGTTAGTAATTAAATTGACTGGAAAAAATGTAATTGATATAGATAAAAACACAATAAACAAAACAGAGCGGGTATACACTGGGAGAAAATATCTACAGAGTATTGTATATATATATTTATATATTACACATGAAAATGTGTAATGGAAGTAATGGGTCTTTCATATACTTTTAGTAGTAGTGTTAATTAGTGAAAGGTTTTTGCAGCAGAATTAGAAAATCTATTAGTGTATATAAGGAAATATGTTAAATAAAAATAGATATAACCATTAAAACATAGGAAATTAACAAATATCAAAAAATGTTCACATATGCATTCATATATATATGCTATAGCACAGTATGTAATAGAAAAATAAAAATACATAAAATAAACACCATAAATTTTCAAAGATGGAGGAGATTGGGTGAATTTATTATTGTATATGTAAATTATATTATATAAACTACTAATATATTTATTGTTATATATGCAAATTATATTCTATAAAATACTAATATATTTAGTAAGAATGAGGTGAATCTAAATGTCATGATATTAACTTCCTATAAAAGCATTATCATGAAAAACATTTGCAAAACAACACATACATTTGTATATATGATTCATATTTTACTTATTTAAATATTAAATATGCATTTTAGATATCTAAATGGATACACATTAAACTGCTGGGAAATGGTTATTTTGTGGGTATGGATTGAAGAGGACAAAGTTTTGCTTTTTCTCTAAGCATGTCAGTATTCTCTGAAGTTTTACTCAACCAAGTTATTAAAAATTATTAACTTAGTTATTAAAATTATTTTAAGAGTATTTTTTAAATTAACTCACTTACTTTAAGGTTTAGAAACAACTAAAACTTGAAAATTCTTCATTATTTTCCAATTTTTTATATAATACACTAAGACTCACAAAACTTTTAGATAGGCTATAAGGGATAAGCATATACATATATTTCCACACAAATAAGAAATATGAAGTTTTAAAGGTTATGTTAAAAACGTTTTGGATGAAAGATGGTGAAGGGATTAACCAAAGAACATTTACGCACAATCCATGGGCACGGACAACAGTACGGGGACTGGTGTGGAGAGGGGAGAGGGAGGACTGAGAGGAGACGGGGAAAGAGGTAAAGGAGGAACAACTGTACCAGCATAGACACTAATAACAGAAACATGCTGTCGCTGTTGAGTCAGTATCTAAATCTTCTTCTTAGAATCTAATAGGTTGCCACAATAATGAAATGCACCAGAGGGTCTGGGTGGAGTTGGAAGAACATTCTGGACAAGGTTAGTGAAGAAAATGTTGAATATAGGATCTTTGGATTTAACAGCACAATACCATACTTTATGTTTTCATATTATTTTTATTCCAACTCATTAATGTGCATTAGAAAATTCCTCTTCTATCATTTAAAACAATATATTTTCATTATTGGGCATAATAAACACTGTAATTACAGTTCTTTATATAGTGTTTTTATTTTTCTATTTTTAACATATAGTGCTTTTAAAAGGTGTACTAACCCAACATTTATCATCTGGACAACTCATCATCAAAATTTATGAAGCATTTTAAATGAGGAGTTAAGTTCTACTACAATTTTACTAAGTATGTCTATCAATTTGGACTATTCATATCTATTAGATTTATATTCTTTCTTTTAGAACAAAACCATATGATTTTCTCTTATGTTAAAACAAATGAACTAACAATGTTTGCTGCTGATGCACATGAATGAATACTGTCAATATTGTGGAGTAAAACCTTGTAGAGATTTAACATTTTACAGAGCCCCACAGTGTAATTATAGTATCACTCTTACAATTTTTAAGATAAAAATGCCCACTCAAAAATATTTCATGGGTTAAAGAAGTCAAATAAGAAAAGAACCATTGTAAAAAGATGTGGTAACTATAAAAGCATCTAGATTAGCAAAGAATCTCTAATTTAAATACTCAAGTTAAACAAGACACAATTAAGACTAATTTGATTTTCTTGTCTGCAGCTGAGAGAAAGAGCATTTCAAATTAACCTATATTATGTCTAATATTATTTTAAAATGTAAATGACAGTCCTTTAAGCTCATAGCTATGCAGTTCATCTTTTAAAGTAACAAAACAACTTCTCAGCCAGTGCCTTTGCTCTAATTTTATACATCTATTTTTTTCTTTTTGGCTGAAATAGTTTCAAAGGGTTACATTTTTTAAGAAACATTACTTTCCCAGTGTTATTTCAGTAAATATAGAGATAATTTAAAACTTCCATAATCATAAAAAATATTGGCCTAGTCTCCACTTGACTCATGGTCCTGGAAAATGAGCAGGCTCTGCTCCCATGTTCTAGCAGCTGTGGCTACAAAACAAGCCAGACTTCCAGAACATTTACTCTGGGGATGATTCCATGTGGATGAAAAAGAATGAGTGGTCCTTGTTAGACTTCCTAGTAAAGACCTCTTACTACTTTTCCTTGGATGTGGTGTTCCCAATTAATCTGCCAATTTGTTCCTTGGCATTTGAGAAATTGGAGACCTCAGTCTAATCTATTTGGCCTGATCCTTCTCTTTTCAAAATCTAATGACTTCTCTGATGTGGCTTTGCAGTGTGAGCACTGCAGGTCAGCTTTCTATGCTGGCTGCCTGTAGTGCTGCATTATAGTGTTCATTGGCTTTTCTCCACTGCGTCTTTATTGGATGTTTCCAATGAGTTCTTGTCTTCACAGTGCACGCATTATCGCAAAAGGAAATCAGATTATTTGGATGCCTTTCTACGCAAATGTAAATGTCTTTGTTACCTGGATTTTGGCCAACCATACTGACCAATGTTTCTTTTTTTTCCAGTGATTCGTTTTGAAGATATTTTTTATATGACAATCAGTCACAAGGGATGCCTCCAGTGCATGAATGTAAAGTAGTCTACTTTTTTCAGATATAAGTGGTTTTGATCTGCTATAATGTTCATTTGTGTAGATTTTCAGCATTGGCTTATTTTCAGCATACTTATTCTGTGTTATATGTGACAAGCACAGTGCAAGATATAAACCATCTTTGATATTGAAACTTGAAATGGTATACATCAAATTTTACACCTAGCACAGTTTTTGTACCTTAGAAACTGTTCATTCACCTAACTAGTACAGAAAAGGTATCTTGATTATAGACATCTGTCAGCAGCAACAAAGCAAACTCCTGTTCTTTCATTGAGCAGGGAAAGAGCTCTATGTATCTGTGGGATTTTAAGACAGTTTGCCTCCCACTTAACACTTGGGTTTAAAGGTTTTAGGATTTCAGAGATATCTCTGTGAGGGTAAGTTTGTGGGTTGGGCACATGGCATTTCCTTGTGTGAATTATTGCTGATTGCCTAACCTTGTGTTGTGACTGGTGGAGCCCTGCTGGAGGGCTCTAATTCTCATGCTCGACAGGAGGCTGGGTGTTACTCAAATCCCAATGGTATTCAACTGAATTGATGAAATGACCAGGAAGGCCTAATTAAAGCTGTTCAGCTCAAATGTATTGATGTATTACATCTATTACAGCTTGGTTCAATAGGTCCACCTTGTGAATGCTGCCACAGCCTGTAAAGCAAACTAAACAGATTGAATAAATAATGCTGCAAGGAAAGGAGACAGCAGTGGAATCAAAACAACAGCACAAAATGCAACATGTGAACTCTTATCCTGTTCTCCACCACAAATTACTTTAATCTTTATTATTTTTGCATGTTCAACATAAAAGAGAAATTAGTAAAACCTAGCATAATATTTTGATTTACCACAAGAGCTGGTGAACATAGCATAACAACGTGCATACAATCATTGTGGTTTTGCTTAATTTTTCTTTGCAATTCACTATTAAAACCTAGATTTTTCTTTGTCTTCTGACTGGTTCTTTCATGAAACTTTTCTTAACATACACGTAACTTCTTCTGTTACTTCTCTGGCCCCAAGAGACTTGTTAACCCTTTTTTCCTCTTGCTGAATTTGAATTATTTTAGATTTCCTTAATTTGTATATTGTCCTGAGCTAACTCTAATTATGTTTGGTAATATGTTATTAGAGATTCTAGCTCATTCTAACATGAGGAAAGTTTACTCATTTTTATGTAGCGTTCAATGTTAGTTCTGTCATTTTTTGTACTATCAGATAGAATTTTATACTATTGCTTCAGTAATGACTTGCTAATGATAAAACAAAAATAAGGTAGATTTCTTAAAAATATGGAGCCTAGAAATTATCCAAGTTTTCTTTTTCTTATATAGGCAATTATAGGAGATGTCTCTATTTTCTGCAACTGAACTTATAGTGAATTTCAGATATATTTTTCTGACTTTCTACTTGACCTCTCCACTTAGATGTTTAAAGGACATCTCAAACTTAATGTTTAAATGTTAACTCCTGAATTTTCTTATTCAAAATATTTTTCCAAATCTGCTTTTACATTTTCACCAGATCGGCAAATGGCAACTCCAGTATTCCACTTCATCTCAAAGTACTAGTTATCAGGGACTATTTTCTTCCTCTCGTGCTCCTCATACAATACACCAGCACATCCCACTAGTTTTAATTTCTAAATTCATTCCTAGGTAAGTCATCTTATACCACCTCTATTGCTATCATTCTGACTCATGTTTTATTTGGATTTCTGCCATAAATTTTTAGGTAACTTTGATGATTTCCCTCTTGTGCCTCTCTAGTTGGCATACTTAAGCTATTTTCCATACTTTTCTTTATGTTACAGATGCTGAAAAGTCTAAAACTTCATTTGCCAGACCCTCTGGCAGCTAGGTATTGGATTAGGTCCCCTAAATTAGATTTGTAAGACAGAGGTTGGGCAGATACCACATTCTCTTCCCCTTGGGTCATTTTCTGGAAAGGTAGCAAAGCCATGGACCTCTGGAATTTTGCCCAGTATAATTCCAGCATCCATTCCTCAGTCTTTTCCACTATAAGAAGCATCAGAGCAGCGGTGGTGGTAGTGGCAGGCATGTTATCTGCTTTTCTGATCCCTGAATTATAGTATGGAAGTCCATTTGCCAGTTTCCTGTTTGTCCAAAGGAAAGTGCAATGTCAGGATTCTTACAGGTAGCAGTGGGTGATTGATCCCGTGGTAGTTGCAGTGGTGGCCTGAAAATAGTTTCCCTGTTGATCATTTTTATTATCTTGTCCTCATTTCTGATGGGCTGAGCTACACCAGTTTCTTCAACTCTGACAAGTTTTGTGAGCATCTTGCTCTCTATAGAAATATCCTTAATAGCCTATAATAGTATTCTTTAACTCTTCCTATGTGCCCATGGGAAAGTTAAACTCTTTACATCTCAGTATCATTACCTACAAAATGAAAATAATAGCAAAGACTGCATTATAAATTATTTCAAAAACTATTTAAAAAGTCTAAAAGTGCTTAACCTGTTCCTTGGTATCTGATAAGTGCCCTATAGATGCTTCCCTTGTTACAGAGATCCTTTACCTCACTGATGATATTTCAGCTCTAGCCACAATCTCCAATTACCCAGATTGTGGGGGTATTTTCTAAAGTGCTTGCACATACTTTTGAAGCTTTTTAATTAATTTTTTTCTTTATAGCTAGAGTAAATTTTATAACCTGAAATTAACCACATCATATACTTAATTTAAACACTTCTATGCCTCCTGATATTTCTCGGTATAGAAACCTAAACACCTAACAAAGCTAATTTTGTTATAGAACAGAGGTCCGGGGGGGGACAATTATTGCCCCACCCAAGGACACCAAAAACTGTTACTGAACACAGCATACACACAGGACAAAGGTGGGGGGGGGTCACAATATACTATTACTGAAAAGATCCCCTACTGGGTTCGATTGTCTGCCACTAGATAGGAAAGACATCTCTCAATGCCAGAGATTTGTGAAAAGGAAAGGAAATGTTTACTTAAGGCTATACAGACTTAAAGTAGTGACCTAACATCTTCATTAAAATATCAAAGTCCTTTAAGATACCCACAGATGCACTCAGCAGCTCCTGTCTCCCCCCTGCCCCAATTCAGGGTACCGTAATTCAGGGAAAGAGCATACGCCCGTGTTTCCAGACCGCTGGCACCATCAGCTGTGTAGCCGTCCAGGCAGGATATCCAATTAACCCAAAGCCATGTGGCACCTTCTCATGGTCTACTGGCAAGAGTTCTTTGTACCCATTTGTCCAGGCAAAGTCTCTTCTTTCCTCACCAGAGCTGCGGGGGTGTGCACTCTGGCAAAACCTCGTGGTACTCTGCTTGCACTGCCACAACTGCGTGGTCCTTTTCTTCCACCACAGCTGTGAGGGGGTCCTCACTCTGGCAAAACCTCGTGGTTCCCTTTTTCACCAAAGCTGCGAAGGGATCTGCACTCTTGCTAAGACCACGTGGTTCCCCTCTTGCAAAGCTGTAAGGGGATCTGTACTCTTGCTAAGACTGCATGTTTCCCTCCTTATGACTGCCATGTCTGGGTTTAAATCCCCACACCAGTCTTCCTCTGTACCCCCATTTCCAACTCCTCCTACAATCAGTTACACCTGCCAGCACCCCTGTATTATCCCAAGTTTACTGGGCTGCCATCATGAGTCTGGGCAAATATGGACCAATATCCTGGAGCCAATCTTCTTCCAGCTCCCACGCAGGTGCTGTAACTCAGGGGACCTGCCCCCCACTTACATTTTGGGGGGAAGTGACTTCCATCCCCCTGGCTCCAAGCATGGCCACAGCT
>PVKM010018298.1:0-25172 GCA_004027735.1 Carollia perspicillata
TCCATCATCTTTGGCACTCTCTGAGCTTCCTGGATTTGCATATGTAGTTCCTTCACCAGATTGGGGAAATTTTCCTCCATTATTTTTTTCAAATAAGTAACATATCAATTTCTTGCTCTCCCTCTTCTCCTTCTGGCACCCCCCTATGATTCAGCTGTTGGAATATTTAAAGTTGTCCCAGAGGTTCCTAAGCCTCTCCTCAATTTTTTGAATTCTTGTTTCTTCATTCTGTTCCGGTTGAACATTTATTTCTTCCTTCTGTTCCAATCATTGATTCGAGTCCTGGTTTCCTTTCCATCGCTGTTGGTTGCTTGTATATTTTCCTTTACTTCACTTTGTAGAGCTTTCCTTCTTCCTTTATTTTCCAACCGTACTCAACCATTTCTGTGAGCATCCTGATTACCAGTGTTCTGAACTGTGCATCTTATAGGTTGTCTATCTCCTTGTTGCTTAGTTGTTTTTCTGGAGTCTTGATCATTCTTACATTTGGGCCATATCTCTGTCCCAGTGCACCTGTTATGTTATAAGGGGCGGAGCCTGAGGTGTTCACCAGGGTGGGGCACCCCTCTTTGCTGTGTTGTGGCGCTGTGTGTGTGGGAAGGTCAGAGAGGGAGCAGTGCTGCTTGCTCGGCTCTCGCCCCACTTTGTCACTTCCCTCGATCCCCACAAGTGGATTGTGCCCTTCTGGTCTGATTCCTGGGTGAGTGGGCCTGTGTGTGTTCTAGGATTCGGTGGGCCTCTCCAGCAGACTCTCCTGTGAGACTAGGAGTTTCTCCCACCATCACAATCCCCATGGGTTTTTACAGCCAGAGGTTCTGAGGCTTTAGTTTCCTCTGCTGGAACCCTGGGTTGTGCGGTCTGTCTCGATGCCCGGTTGTTCCTCTCACACGAATGTGGGACCTCCGGATCAGCCACCTGCTGCTTTGCCCGCCTGGTCTGCTAGCTGCCACCTCGCTGCTTCCTCGCGGCCCTGACTTTCCGTCTCCACCCCGGTGCCAGTCTGGATGAGTGTTTCTTCTTTAACTCCTTGGTTGTCGGATTTCCAGGCAGTTTGATTTTTCTGGCAGTGCTGGTTGTCTTTTATTTTTAAATTGGCGTTGTCCTTCTTTTGGCTTTGTGAGGAAGTGAAACCTATCTGCCTACCCTCACTCCTAGCCAGACAGGATTATTGTTTTAAAGTCACTGAAAGGCAACATAATTCTGGCTGAGGACAATGAGAAATTATCCTTGCCAAAATTCATTTAAATGTAGGACTGGTATATCTTTGGCCACAATCACAAAGAATTTTTGAGTGGAAAAGATGGTCTGATTCATGGTATAACCACAATATTTGGTAAAGTTATCACTTTATTAATGGTGAATTGTTTTGTTGTTTTCAGAGTGATATTTAGTACATTGAAGTTCTTTCAGAAAAAAATTTTTGTATTGATTTGAGAGAGAGACAGACAGACAGACAGACAGACACCTCTTGCTCCTCCACCTGGTCATGCACCCCTTGGTTTTCTCTTGAGTGTGTCCTGACTGGGGATCCGGCCGCAACCTTCGCTAGGCTGTCAGGACGATGCTCTAACTAACGGAGCCACCTGGCCAGGGCAGTACATTGAAGATCTTACTCACAAACGGACAGTTTAATCTGTTGGACAGTATTATATACTTATTTAGTAATTTTTTAAATGTCTTTTTCCTGATGTGTCAGATGATCTTTATTTCTGTCATATAAGGTAAAAAATATTTTGTTGTGTACTTTGCTTTACCTGTTTAATGAAACATTTTAAAATTACTGGACTTTTCATTTAAACCATAAACTTGCTAAATTTAATCAGTTTTATTTTTAAAACATTGAATGTGCATCCAGTACCTTTATTTACCTAACATGAGAGTTGCTGTTTTTCTTAAAGTTTTACCTGATTCCTCTCTTGCAGTGTTTCAGAAACCAGAGAGGATAATTGCAAATAACAGTAAAGTGTGAGCTGAGGTGTATGAATTCACTAGAACCAAGGCAATGGAACTTAGGGGATAGAGTTTTAACTTGGCATAAAGAAGAGTGGTTTGGGTTTGGGTTTGGTTTGGTTTTAGTAATTGGAGTTTTCTGGTGATAGAAATCCTAGTCTCCAGCAGAAATTTAAGGCCACAGTTGCACGATCCCTCAGAGCTATTACAGTGAGATCTGGAAGGTAACAGTGAGTTAGGTGGTAGAGATGGGCTGGGCTTATAGAATGAAGAGACCTCTGGTGTTTCATCAAACCAGGTTATCATTTCCTTATAATACATGAAGTGGTTCTTTTGAATTTATTTTCTTGAGGGCAGATTTTTATAATTCTCTCTTAAGTGACAGTTTGGTCATTCACCTGAAAAGTCTCTAAGGCAGTGGTTCTCAACTGGGGTAATTTTGACCCTAGGGGACATTCGGCAGTGTCTGGGGACATTTTGGGTTACTGCAACTAGGGGCATGCCACTGACATTTGAGTAGACTCCAGGGATGCTGCTAAACATCCTACAAGGACGCATAATATTGGCCCCCACACTAAGGAATTATCTGCTCAGAAATATCAGTGCTGAGATGGAGAAACTGCTTTGAAGGAAGTAAAAAAGAACTTGTTATATAGAGTATAACATGTTTGGGTTTCTCTCTGTGTGTGTCTGCAGCTGCCATATCGATTGGCTTTTATTGCTACCAGATCTTACCAGAATTTATTTTTATTGGAGTTCTTCAATGTTAGACTGTTTAAAGGAAAAATATTTTAGTATTACATATTAGTAGGCTAAAGTATGTTCATTTAAACATGTCAGCATTACTTTTATTGTGTTTTTAGTGTGAAAGGTCAAAGCCACCGGGTTGGTATTACCTTTTGCCGGTAAATACAGATCTCAGATGTCAGTTTGCTGCACTGTCAGTCTGTTGAAACAACACCGTCACTGTTTGCATTAAGCAAGTGTCTTGCATGTAACATATGTTCAGTAAATATTTGACAAATAAATTTGGAAACAAGATCTTTTTAGTAAAATAAGTAACATTTCCCACTGTTTAGAGGTTTTTATTTGGTTTGCAAAGTGAAATGCCAAAAAGAATCCCCTAATACCTGTGTATCTGAGCAATAAAAAATGAGAACACAGACTTTAATAATGTTTACTATGCTTTCAATTTGTATTAAGATATATTCTACTAATTGCAATAAAAATACATAGTAAGGAAAATAGGATTAAACTGTCTTCAATGTAGACTATTTATGTCACTCAGTTTGCTCTCATCTTCTGAAATAAAATAAGTTAGTCGTATTTCCCTTGCTCTCTCTAAATGTTAGTAAATAGCTTATACTAGAAGATGCCTGAAGATTAGCCATTCCAATATTTCCTATCAAATCAGGGCAAGTTTTTCTTTATTCCATATTCAAAACTTTGGCTACCAAAGGATCTCAGTTCTTTTTTTAATTTTTTTTAAACATTTTTTATTGTTCAAGTACAGTTTTCTGCCTTCCCCCCACACCGCAACCCTCCCACCTTCCTCCCCTGTTTCCACCCTGCCTTTCTTATTGTCTGTGTGTCCTTTATAATTGTTCCTGCAAACCCTTCACCCTTTTCCCCCATTATCCCTTTTCCTTACCCCTCTGGTTACTGTCGGCCTGTTCTCAAGGATCTTAGTTCTTAACACGTGAAATTTTGAAACACTGAGGAATGGCTGTAAGTGCTCTTGCTAGTGGTGGGAGTCTAGCTCCTGGGAAGCAGCACCCATCCCCCACCCTTCCCATTGGTGTGCTCAGAGTCCTCCATAGTTCACTGCCTGGGGGACTAGCGTTGGTTGCTTGCCTGAGGTTCATCTTTTGGGTGTCTTTTCTGATTTGTTCCTACTCTTTCACCTTGCCTGGAGTATAAGGGTGAGAAGTGGGTAAGAAAAATGTAGCAGGGTAAGGCTTGGGCATTTCTTAAATTGCAGATGAAAGACACATCTTTCTTCTTGTACATTTTGTGTAATTGGAAGATTTGAAGACTATTTGTATAATCAATCACTCCCACATTTGGTGAACCTTTGGAAAAAATAAATACTCGATGTAGCTTTATTCCCAGGGAATGGGATTACAGGAAGGCAGGAGTGGTAGATAGACTTCCCCTTGTGGACCATGTGAATAGTGAAGAGGGAATTTTGGGTGTTCACAATGGACAAGGGTCAATGGGGGCAGTAAAGAGACTCTCAGATTGACCTCTTCCCTGGCATGATGCTGACCTCTGGTCAAGTGTCCTGTCCAGTGTGAGGCTGGCCTTTCTCGTGATTAATAGTCTAACCCTCAGTCCCCACGTCACTAATTGGTGCTGAGCCTCTGTTATTTGAGCTTGGGTGTGTGCAGGTTGAGCTTTTGTCCATGTGCTTGCCAGAGGTATGGGAAGAGAATCTTTAAAATGTTTTTCCTTAGACAACTGAATGGAGGCAGACTGAGGAGGAGGACCAGATTTCAGTCAGCTCTCAATTTATTGAGGAATTTAATACATTCATACCTGTGTAATTTAACAAGTCACCACATAGAAATTAGTGTTTTATTGATTTGTAAAATGGTATAATTCAGGAAACACTAATTAGACCACCACTTGTCATTTTAGAGATGAGGAATCTTGCTTGCTATCACAGAGAAAGATAGTTTTAAATGCAGTAATGTTGGCATCTCATAAATCTGATTTTCTTACTCCGTTACTATGAGAAAGCTACATCATTCCTGAGCATCATTTTCCTCATCTGTAAAATGGGCATAATATCTATCTGAGAGGCTTGTCATCGGAAATCACCTTGTTTTGTCATATAATGCGTGCTCAATAAATATTGTTTATAAATACTACAGAAAAAAATGCAGATAAAGATATGAAGAGGTATGACTGTATATATTTCCATCATAAAGTTCTTCACTAGTTTTTGTACTACATATAAAAGTACAAGGTACTCAATTTGGGTTTATTATGTTAGTCGTATTTCTAATTATGAAATATTTTCCTGGGGATCAAAAACTGTAATCTGTGTCTCACAGTGTGAAGCACAAAAATTGGGTGCTTTAATTAGTGAATTGGTTGAAAAGGCAAGATGTCTAGGGAATGTCAATAAAGGAGTACTTTTAGCTCCTGTGAATTTCTTGTTAAAGGATGCATGCTTGTAGATGGTAATAGTGTGTTTGTGCAAAAATTGAAAACAGCTTTTTGTTTTAAATTAGGAGAGAGAAGCTCTTCAGAAACAGCTGGATGAAGCAAATCGAGAAGCCCAAAAATATCGACAGCAGCTTCTAAAGAAAGAACAGGAAGCAGAGGCCTACAGACAGAAATTAGAAGCTATGACTCGTCTTCAGACTAATAAAGAAGCAGTTTAATTGAAACGAACGTATGGTTTGAGTTTACTTTTGGTCAAGAGAGAATACAATCTTGAACTGTACACAATGAGGTGCAGTCATGGGAAGACAGGATAATAGAAGAGACTACAGATTGGTAATTGGACTTAAGCCATGCAGTCTGAATTCTTGTAACATAAAACTAGAAGTTGTCAAATGTATTTAAAACTGAATTCTGTAAATAGTTTTCGTTTTTTCTTTTTTTACAGTTCTAAATGAGTTGGTAAAGATTGTTGAAGAAATCCAAAAACATAATAAGCCACTGTTTTTGTGAATTCTCTTTGATTTTAGTATGAACCTTAATTTCTCAGAAACAGAACAGTTTTAAGGGTGATCGGTGTTGATTAGACCAAATGTTGTGTAATAATTATGTGGTGGACTGATGCTGGAATTACTCCTGTAGTTATAAACTTCTATATGAAGAGAAGATTTCTCCCAGGAAATCTTTGTACAGCTTTAAGTTGTCTCAGATTCTCTGAAAACATTTTTTAGAAAATAAATTTTTATATTTGTTCAACTTCAGCTATACCCAAGTAGATTTACATGTATATGAAGCAAATATTTTTAAAACTTTGTGTTTGTACATATTCTGCATGTTTTATAATTTCAGATTGCATCACTTGCATAGGTATTTTTCCCACGAAGATGACAAAAGTTACTAGGGGGGGAAACCCTTGGATTCTGTAGGATCATCTTAGCTAAGTAAGCTAGCAGCTGGTTTTATTGGAATGACAGTGTTCTTGGAAGGAGCAGCTGACAAGAGAACTTGAATTAGCAAACTACAAAAATCTATGCTTTTTTGAAAATTTCGTAGTGGGGACGTGAAACTGTATTCTGTGCCTTCCATCATGATTTCCACGTGAAAGCACTTTAAGGCAGTACATTTTAAGATAATGTTTTTGGAAAACTCAGAGCATATGGGTTTCTGAAATATTTCATGGATTCATTCCCCTCCCTTCTCCCAAGAAATTATTCTTATGGAAAAAAATGATTTTGTATGTAGAACAAGAACTTTTTATACTATAGTGATGCTATAGATAGGTCTACCATAACTTTTATTTTTCCTCTAAAAGCCTTGTGTGCTATGACTTGCACTCATCACAATATTGTTGAGTTCCACAATGTATGAACATTAAACTCGGACATACTATTCATGCATTTTTGTAAAATGTAACTTCAAACCATTTTTCTTGCTTAATTTCTTGCATTAATGTTTTATTGCTTTATGAAAATGTTTAATCCGAAGGCCCTTCTATATTACCTATACTGTAAAAGAAGCAATTACCCTTAAAACTGTACTCTGGCCTACTTTTCTATTTTACAATTAAATATCTTTTTCACATATTCAGTGTAGACTTATATGTTGCCCACATTTTATTCACAAATCAAACATTTTCTGTCTATTAAAGCCATATTCTACCATATGAAAATATATATGCTTCACATTGTGTCTTAAAAGTCCTTGAAGTAACTCCTTGGGAATTTGTTAATTCTTTCATTGCAGTTATCAGTCTAGTTGTTAATATAGTAAAAAGATCTGTGAACTGTCAACCTGATGGTTACTATTTGGAAACTCTTAGAAAGGCTTTAGGGCATAATTAAGAACTATATAAGGAAGAGGGGGAAAAAACCCCTTTCAGTTCTCTATTAAATTTGACATAAATTTTAACTCATCTAAAACTGGACTTTGGCCAAGAGGGAGGTGTAAGTGGAAATGCTTTTCTTCCTTGCATGACCAAAAGGACAACAATTTAAAAGCAAAAAACAACCAGAACTGCCAGAACATCAAACTGTATGGAAGTTTGACAACCAAGGAGAGAAAGAAACATTCATCCAGACTGCTAGACGGTGTGGAGATGGGCAGCAGAGGTGGAAAGGGTGCGTGGCAAGCTGGGGGCATGTCTACTGGGCAGTCCCCCATTCGAGTGCAGATATAAACCAAGGGGAACAACTGGGGAGTGAGACCACACAACCCAGGGTTCCAGTGTGGAAAACTAAAAGCCTTGAAACCTCTGGCTGTAAAAGCCTGTGGGGGTTGTGGTGGTGGGAGAAACTCCCAGTCTCACAGGAGAGTCCATTAGAGGGACCCATGAGTTACCTCAAATGTACACAAGCCCACCCACCCAGGAATCAGCATAAGGGCCCAACTTGTGGGTAACGGGAGGTAACTGAAAGGGGATAGAGATGAGCAAGCAGCATTTTCCCCTCTATGACACTTCCCACAACACAGAGCCACAAACAAGTGAAGCAGGTTGACCTGCTCTGGCAAATACCTACAGCTCTGCCCCTTAAAATGTAACAGGTGTGCTGAGACAAAGATACTGCCCAAATGACAGATCAAAACTCCAGAAAAAGAGAAGTGACAAGGATAGCCAACCTATCCGATGCAGAGTTCAAAACACTGGTAATCAGGATGCTCAGAATTGAATATGGTTGCAAAATAAAGGAAGAAGTGAAGCTATATTAAGTGAAATAAAGGAAAATATACAGGGAATCAACAGCAAAGGGAAAGAAACCAGGACTCAAATCAACTTTTGGAACAGAAGGAAGAAATAAATATTCAACTGAAATAGAACGAAGAAACCAAATTCAAAAAGATGAGAGGCTTAGGAACCTCTGGGACAACTTTAAACGTTCCAACAGCTGAATCATAGGGGTGCCAGAAGGAGAAGAGGGAGAGCAAGAAATTGAAAACTTACTTGAAAGAATAATGAAAGAAAACTTCCCCAATCTGGCAAAGGAACTAGATACGCAAATCTAGGAAGCTCAGAGAGTCCTAAAGAAGTTAGACCCAAGGAGGAGCACACCAAAGCACATCATAATTAAATTACCCAAGATTAAAGATAAGGAGGCAATCTTAAAAGCAGCAAAAGGAAAGGAGACAGTTACCTACAAAGGAGTTCCCATAAGACCATTGGCTGATTTGTCAAAAGAAACCTTGCAGGCAAGAAGGGGCTGGAAAGAAGTATTCAAAGTCATGAAAGGCAAGGACTTAGAACCTAAATTATTCTATCCAGCAAAGCTCTCATTTAGAATGGAGGGGTAAATAAAGTGCTTCTCAGATAAGGTCAAGTTAAAGGAGTTCATCATCACCAAGCCCTTATTATATGGAATGTTAAAGGGACTTGTCTAAGAAAAAGCAGAAGATCAAAACTAGGAACAGTAAAATGACAAACTCACAGCTATCAACAACTGAACCTAAAAATCCAAAACAAAACAAAATCAAACTAAGCAAACAACTAAGACAGGAACAGAATCACAGAAATGGAGATCACATGGAGGGATATCAGTGGGGAGGAGGAAGAATAGGGGAATAGGGATAGGGAATAAGCAGCACAATGGGCCCTGGCTTGTGTAGATTAATGGATTGAGTGCAGGCTGCGAACCAAAGGATTGCCAGTTCGATTACTAATCAGGGCACATGCCTGGGCTGTGGGCCAGGTCCCCAGTAGGGGGTGTGCAAGAGGCAACCACACATTGATATTTCCCTCCCTCTCTCCTTCCCTTCTTCTTTCTCTAAAAATAAATAAAATCTTTTCTTGAAAAAAAGACGCATAATGGGTAGGTGCAAAATAGACAGGGGGAGGTTAAGAATAGTATAGGAAATGGAGAAACCAAAGAATTTATGCATGACCCATGGACATGAACTGAGTGGGGAGGGGGAATGCTGGAGGAAGGTAGGATGCAGGGCAGAGGGGGATAAAGGGAGAAAAAAATGGGACAACTGTAATAGCGTAATCAATAAAATGTTCTTTATTATCTAAAACTGTACATTTTACAAATGCTAGGTCATATTTTCAGTAGAATGAAGCTACTTTTTCTGTCTGCTATTCATTCCTTTAGTGCATTTATGTGCCTACATTAGGCAAGTGCCCTGACATAATGCAGTGTGGAAGTGGAGAATGCAATGTGCTCATCCCGGAGGGGAGCAGTCTTGCCTCCAGACTAGCGTAGCCCCGAAGAGCCTTGAGAAAGTGTTGGAAACCAGCTTCTGAAAGCTCAGGTAATGCCTTTGATTTGTAGTTTCCCGTTCTGTTAGAGAAAATGCTAGAGAAAGAATTTTGATCCATAACATGGCATAGATGGCAGAAAATAACCGATACCTAAAAGGAGAAAGTCTATGATAGTATCAGATGGATATTCACTTTCTTGTGATCCAATTATTTTGGGTTCGTGTAAATCCTCCATCATGTACCTGAGTCACTGTCCTATGAAATTGTTATTTATAACTAAAGCAATGGGTAGCCTTTTTCTGTTTTTGTTTTTGTTTTTTAAGCTTCTGTTGTCAGTTGGGCTGGAAAAGCTTAACACTCTAAGCATTCTCTATAGTGTTCTGAGCAAAAGACCTCAGAGAATAAAATATCAAAGTTTTCCAAAATCCACACTTACTATGTTTCCATTAGGTAGTGATGGATTTGCCACAGTGATGGCTGGTGATTACTTCCTTTTGTGTGTGAAGGATACCTTCCAGAGCAGGCTTTCTCACGTGCGGGCCTGTGAGGAAGTCAAGCCCTAATGCCACGAGTGTTAGGGCCTGATGAATTCCTCTCTTGTAATGAATTAGTTTCTTTTTTTTTTTTTTAAGATTTTGTTTATTTTTAGAGAGGAAGAGAGGGACAAAGGGAGAGAACCATCATGCGTGGGGGGCACATTAATCAGTTCCCTCTCGCACGTCCCCAAGTGGGGACCGGGCCTACACCCCAGGCATGTGTCCTGACTGGGAACAGAACAGGTGATCCCTCAGTCTGCAGGCTGGCACCCAATCCACTGCTGAGTCACAGCAGCCAGGGCTGGTTTCTTTTCTATACTTCTAGAATAGTACTGGTTTTGTACGGTCTTAGATGGTGAGCTCATTAGATGTCTTGATTGCCTGATTTCTTGATTCAGATTTAGCACTTCCATAATGTGTGGTCCTTGGAACTCTGGGCTTACCAGTTCTAAGTTGCGTCTGGGAGAGCCTCGTCTGATGAATGGCATCTGAGGGGACAGTGCTTCTCCAAAAGGCCTGTGATGCCCTTTGCTTCATTGGCTTTTAGGAATTATTTTCTTACGGTGTGAACGTCAAAGTAGTTATTCCATCCTTTTACTCTGCCACTGGACTGCTCTATTCATTCATGGCAGTGGAGTGCTGGGAGTCAGGGAGCTTTCTTCTGTGATGTTCAAAAGAGCAAAGTTAAAGAGATACGGGAATTAATGTGAAATCCCATATAATTTGGACTGTGCTTGTTTATAACAAAAAGATCTGTGTACAGATATATTTTTCTAAAACATTGTTAATGAAAATGTATTCCAGTCTGTATTTCTTCAACATGATTATTCATGACATTATTTATTGAAAATTAGAAGAAACCCTTGCCCAGAACAGGAGTTGATGAGTTGACAGATGTATTCGTAGATGCCTTATGCTGATTTGAATTATTTTTTCTGCACTATTCTATACATAGTTTCTTCCCAATAAAATCTATAATTTCTTCGTGCTTTAATACCTGGAAGATGTTGAGAACTGACTCAAAATACATGAAGAAGAAAAACCTTTTCAGGTAAAAACAATTGGATTGTTGGAACCTTTATTTCCATATGGATGGGTTCCCAAGCCATCAATCAGCATGCAGGCTTATATAACCAACAGGAAAAACAAACAAACAAACCAACTTTTCTATTCACCTAGTTCCTGTTGAACAAATAACTCCTTCCGTCATGTCAGGTCAACTTAGGAATGAACTAATTAATATATCTGTTGGTTTGTTAAGTAATATTTACTGTACTTGGATTTCATTATAGATACCTAGTCTGTTGTAGTTTTGAATGATGTTTGCTGTTTGCTTTCTCTTCGTTAGCAGAACATCTCGATGCACACGGGTTCAGTCTGACGTAAACTCTCCGATTCATTCTCAGATCACTGTGTGTAACCTGTGATAGAAAACGCAGTAGCATCACTGGAAATATAGTCCTGGTTCCAAGGGAAAATTTTGGTATCAGAACTTATGTGGCTTACTAACAGTATTTTCCAAATGTATAGATGTACAAATACTCACAGTTTTTGATGAGTTGATAGGCTGAGCTCCTTCAGAAACATTTCATTTCATGATGCAGTTTCTGGGGCTCTTCATTTTGAGATATATCCTGTAAGTCCCAAAAAACTACCATTTGCTTCCTAAAAATATTTTGACCTGTCTCTATGATTTTGTCCACTACACTTTATTAACTGCTTACTTGGTTTTTCATTTGAATAGCTTATATCTCATGTGCACGGTTGGCATGTAATATGTTTCTGACATATATAAATAAATAGTACTATATAATGAAGTGATTTTCAGCATTTTTCATCTCATGGCACACATATACTACTTACGAAAATTCTGTGGCACACCAAAATATATGTTTTCTGCCAGTCTGACAAAAAATAGGTATAGGTATAATTTTGATTGATTTACACAAACAATAATAGTGATTACATGATTACCTACCTTTTTTGTTCTTAAAGTGACTTAAAGAAATCAGGTGCTGATCTTGTATATAAGGATTTCTGGTACTGAGAACTGATCAATGAGCCCTGACTGGTGTGGCTCAGTGGATTGAGTGCCAGCCTGAGAACCGAAGGGTCACTGGTTCCATTCCCAGTCCAGGGCACATGCCAGGGTAGTGGGCCAGGTCCCCAATAGAAGGTACATGAGAGGTAACCACACACCGATGTCTCTCTCCCTCTCTTTCTCCCTTCCCCTTTTTCTAAAAATAAATAAATAAAATCTTTAAAAAAAGAATTAACCAATCAGACAACTTTATTCTGCAACATGACCAATAAGATGCAACTGTGTTATATGACCTATATACTTACGGTTCAAGACAGGGCATTCATACAAGGCTGCTATATGTTTGACAACCTAAGGGAAAAGAGGTCCATGCCCCTGACTAAATAGTCAGTTATCACATGTTTTAGAAATTCTTGCAGCACGGTGAATGAAAAATCACTGATATAATCAGTTCCAGTCTAACTACTGATTGATTATATGAATTATAATTTTGAATTTTATGGATTATTTATTTAAATGTCTTCTTGATTTTTTGTAAGAATTTTTTTGTATGCCAGGTAACAGTGCTTAGTATTTTTAATGGGCTCACTAAATGTCAGCTATTATCACTCTCAATATTATTTTTCCCACCCCCACTTTTATGAAAGATTTATCCTCTTGGCAGTATTACTGGGGTCCACATCCACTAGGCCATTTTTCCACTAAATGTCTTAAGTTCCTAAGGCATTTTTTTCTTTTCCTTTTCCTTTTTCTTTTTTTCCATTCACTTTCTTTTCCTTTCCCTTTAAAGCCCTTTCTCCTTTTCCTTCTCCTTCTCCCCCACTCCTTTCTTCCCTCCCTTCCATCCTTCCTTTGTAAATTAAAGCTTTATTGAGATATAAATTCCGTATTATAAAATCCCCCAATTTAAAGTGTGCAATGCAGTCCTTTTAGGGTAGTCACAGAGCTGTGCAGCCATCCCAATAATCAATTTTAAAATGCTTCCAGAAACTCCCTACAAAACCCCCTCAAAACCCTGTTGCCTTAGCTGTCAGCCTCTGATTCCCCACCCTTCAGCCCCTAGTAATGAGCAGTCTACTTTCTGTCTCTGTAGGTTCAACTCTTCCAGACGTTTCACATAAATGGAGTCATATAACATGTGGTCCTTTGTGACTGGTTCTTTTCACTTAGCATCGTGTTTTCAAGGTTCAGCCACATTATGCGTGAGTGCTTCCCTCTTATTGTGAAATAACATTCTGTTGTATGGGTATATCACATTTTATTTATCCATTTATCTGTTGATGGACATTTGGGTTCTTTCCACTCTTTGGCTATTATGAGTAATGCCCTTTATGAACATTCGTGTTTCTGCATGTGCATTCATACATACACTAACATACATACCCCCTTTAGGGGCTAAAAGCAATTAAGTCTGGTGATTGCTATTCTTTTTGCTTGTTTGTGTTTTTCTCATCTCTTTACAGTAAGTTCTATGTAGTAGTAAACATTCATCGTGTGAGATGATGACATCTGCCTGTTCCTGAGCGCGGTGAGTCAGCACGGTTCTAAGTGCCTGCTCCTTCCTCCCTGCCCAGAATAAGACCAATAATCTGTGCTACTTATGCTGCATACCCTCGCCTTTGTTCTGGGCTGCGGAGCTGTGAGCTTTGTCTGACAGTGGGGCTTGTCTGAAACCAGGGGCAGGAAGAACTGAGTGCTCTTCACCTTGTTTACCTGGAGGCTGCCTGCAGGCTCGGGTTGCTAAGTGCACTGTTTTATCCTTTATTTCTTGACCAAAATTGTGGTCACTGTTCCTCATAAGAGCTGGGGGGAGACGGGGTGGATTGACTCAGCCCAGAGGAAGGGCTTTTGAAGGGCGGAGCTAAGGTCAAAGAAAGGAGAACCCTTTAAATACAGGGCCCCCTCTGGCCGCCCAGCAGTGCCCCTTCGACCTCCCTACGTGTCTGTGAAAAGGAGCCCGAGACTGAGGGAGATGATGGAGCCCGAGGAGTACAGAGAGAGAGGTGAGCGAGGGGCATCCTGCCCTCTTCCCCGCTGCCAGCCGCCAGCCGTGGGAACTGCTGTTGGCTGTGGGTTGTGGGGTGTCATTTGTCTGGGAGTTTGAATTGCCTTCTGAAAGTTGGCTGCTTTTATTTTTTTCCTGAGAAAGGAATGTGGGATCAGAGTTTAACACCTGTCTCCACCTCTCTTTCATTTTCCCTCTCGTATACCCATTCTCACGTGTGTCTTCTCTACCATGTCATGCTTTTTCTTTCTACTTTCCCATGAAATAGAGGATTTGAATTGCTGATCAAATGGCAAAAGTGGGGTTAATTATTCATATACTAAAGTAGAAAAAACTTCCTAAGTATTCTGTAGTCACTGCAAAACCTTTTCTTTCTTGACATTCATTTTTCTATGTGTGAACTTGTCAGTAACATTCTTTTTAGTCAAACATCTCATAACTATTTACTGAGCACCTACTATGTATCAAGCTCTGTATGTTGAACAAAACCAAATGTGTTCAGGCAGGGTTCTCCTAAGAAGAAAAGTAGCAGCTGCTTATAATTCCTCTCCCTCTAAGTTTTTATACCCTCACCCCACTGTCAGGTTACATTGCCTGATATTTTTTTGCTGTACGGTGCTGCCCTGCGTTAAAATCCAAGTTTCTGTCTCTCCTCCACCCAGGCATAACTCACTAGGAGGCTATCAGCCTTTAGACGTCAGTGTGCATCGGCTTCTCCCGCTGCTCTGAAGGCACTTTGAGCTCAGGGCAGCTCCTGTGGACATGTATCCTGTGCGTGGGGCACACATACATTTCGTACTGTCCCTTAGAAGTGCGGGGCTAGGTCCAGGGCTCTCAGCCCCCTGGGGGGTCCTGCTCAGCCACGAGAAGTATTGGGCTGTGGGAAGGTTGAAGGAGAGAAAAATGAGAGAAGGGCGTGACATCTTTTTGTTTCATTCACAACTTTTATGAGGCTGGTCCTGCTCCTCACCACGTTGCATGAGGTGGTGCAGAGGAACGAGTCAGCTTCCCTCTCCTCTCCTCTCCTATTTTATTTTCTTTTTGCATGGGAAAAGGAGGCTAAGGCGTACCAAGGAGGAGTCATAGATATTGAGAGAGACAGAGAGGTGCGCACAGAGACACAGACGCAGAGATAGGGAGAGAGTTGGAGGGAGAGGGAGAGACATAGAGGGAGACACTCGGAGGAAGGCACAGAAGACTGATACTCTCTCCTGGGGGAGTGAAAGGGAAGAGAGCATGAATGGTTGGCAGCAGCTTCAGAGTGTTTGATTTGCCTGCCTTTCTTCCTTATGCGTTTGTTCATTCACTTGGTTGAATTTGTTTTGACAATCTAGGAAATGTTCTAGACACTGGGTATTGGTGGAGGCACAGGGAGAAGATGAAGTGAGTAAGACAAGGTTTCAGGCTAGTGCGGGGATCTTAGTTGGGGCCAATGGTTGTGCTTTAGGGATTTCATGAACCTCATAAATTATAGACAAAATTTTGTGTGTATGTCAGCCTATAGCTTTAATACTATTGTTAAAGAAATTTATGGGTTTAAAAAACATGAGGAATTACTGGTGCAATGGGAATGGTGAACAAATAGATTTTTCGCCTTTAATCAGAACCTGCCATGGGAAAGTGCCACCTGCACCAACAAAGAGTGTAAAGAGTGTGGTGTGTGGGTGAGTGCGTGTGCGAGTGGGTATAAGAAACAATTTTTGGATAGAAAAAGCCACAGACTTTCTACTGAACCTATAAGGTAAGGAATTAACAGATGTTCTGTTTTTGAGAAGAAAAGAAAAGGGAGAGAGATGACCACGACCGTTATGGATAAGGGAAGGGGAGGAAAAAGAAATGTTTTATGCTTTGGAGATGCTCCCTCTTGTTCATTTGTTCACTCCACATTCTCTCCACCATTCATTCATTCCCTCACTGATTTCTTCGCTTATCAGCCCCCACCCACCCATGACCCCATCTCCTCCTTCATCAAGTTTCTTAGCCCAGGTGTGAGGGGGACAGGCATGCACGGCCAGGCCCGGTCTGGGGACATGAGGCTGTTTCTCTGCCTCCCTTGTAGGAAAAGAGATGGTGGATTACATCTGCCAGTACCTGAGCACTGTGCGGGAGCGACGGGTGACTCCAGACGTGCAGCCTGGCTACCTGCGGGCCCAGCTGCCCGAGAGCGCACCTGAGGAACCTGAGAGCTGGGACAGCATCTTCGGGGACATTGAGCGAGTCATCATGCCTGGGGTGAGAGGCAGTTACCACAAGAAACGGTTCTGGGTCTCAGGGCGTGGGGGTGAGTGCTAAGCATGGAGAAAGGCCCCCTGGGATGACGCTTCAGCCACTGGGCCACCAGCCAAGCCCAACTTCTGGGCCTGTGGAGGGCCAGGACATTGACTGAGATTAGGTTTCTGATGCCAGGGGACCTGTAGTGTCAGGTGGGGAGCAAGAGAGAATAAAGACTGCATCCCAGGGCCTAGTCGGACATAAGACATTGAATGGGACTAGGACATTGAATGGGACGAGGCAAGAAATGAAAGCAGGGCCTGGAGAGAAAGGACAACTGCGGAGGGCAGGATGGAGAGGTGGAGGCTGGAGATGGCCCCGGAGGCACCAGGTGGCAGAAGCAGGGGCTGTCCTGCAGAATTCTGAGACGTGCCAGAGAGAAAGAGGCACTGAGAGCACAGCTCCCCAAGGGAGGGCACCCTGGTGGTCCGACTGGGCGCCTGGGGAGCTGAGTGAGTCCCATCAGCCCCCTCTTTTCCCCTCCGTGAGGTGGGAACCACATCCTTCCTTACCAAGCAGAGGTCTTGTGATCCATCTGCTTCTCAGGGGTGGGAAGGGGCTTTCCCTGAATCAGCTACACTGCCAGTGACAGAGGGCACAACCTGGAGATAGCCAGGGGCCAGGGAACACACAGAAGCTGGGTGGTGCACAGGGCTGGAGCTGAGGCCCATGGCCACGGGCTGTGACGGTGTCCCTGCCACCGGGAGTGAGGAGCTGTGTCAAGGCATCCATGCTAAAAGCGCACAAGTCTTCTTCCCATGGAGGGCTGCCTTTCAGTGAGTTCCAAGCCACGTGCCAGGCACTGGGCCAGTCGCATTACAGGACAGCTGCTTCTGTCCTACGGAGACACCACAATCTCTGTCTTACATGGGAGTCAGTTGAGGCTCAGAGAAGTTCATTGTCCTCCCAAAGTCACAGAGTTCGTGCCTGGCAAATCCAAAGTTTTAACTGTAGGCCAGCCTCACTCCAAAGGCTCTGCTGTTTCTCCTACGCTGGTTTCTCTGCTAGCGAGCGACTGAGTGCCTGAGACTGAGCCCGGGTGTCCAGGTGCCACTCCCCTGGCGGTGCCCCAACACCCAGGCTGTGCCCCCACCCCCCGTGCTTGGGGCACTGGTGTCCTGAACAGCATATCCAGCAGCTCTTCCCCAGGCCAACTTCAGATCTGCTTCCATTATCCCCAAGAAGCTTTGAACTTAGACGTGATGGAAGTGCAGCTGGAGTCAGGAGCGAAAAATTACTCAGACTCAGAGTGATAGCAAGTCTGTGCCAAGCCAGGCCGTTTGACCTGTTTTACAAGCATCTTTGAAAATTCGTGTGTCAGTAGAGCTTCCCCAGGGAGGCCAACGCCCCGATAAGATTATCTCAGGGATTTCATTCTGTAAAGTGTAATCTGCTGCGGGGCCAACCGTAGTTTGGTAGTGACAGGGGAGCAACTGTCAGAAGAGGCGGAAGTGAGCTGATTCATTTGATTGAAAGAAATTCTAGCAGTTGCTGGCAGTGTGGTCCCGAAGGCTGATTTCTGGACCAAGAGGTCTGTCTATTTTGATAAGGGTTCCTCTGGCTTAGCTTATTGTGTTTATCTTACAAGAACACACAATTGCCCTTTGATAGAATCAGGAGACGGAAGGCCTTTTCTGGGTTTCCAAAATAATGTCACTGAGCACGTCGATAACGAGGCCCAATCTCTCATCTCATCGTGTAGGCTGCACCAGCCTCTCTGCGTTGGGCTGGAAGCAGTGGCCTTCCGCTTTCTCGTTTGGGCAGTACCTCGCTGACAGCTGGGTTCCTTTGTCCCTCCGTGCCACCTCCTAGACACAGAGAGAAGAAAAAGCATCCTTTTGCTTTAATTCCAGTCCTGGTCAGAAAACCCTCATCTACTCTTGATGAGGGGAAGAGCAGCAGCCCCAGCCGGGGAGAAGGCAGGGTGCCATCCTGCTTAGGAGTTGGGACTCTGGGGTCAGATAGCACTGGGTATGTGGGCACTGTCATCCGTCCCTACAGAGGGTGTGTGATCACAGGAGCACTGCCTCGCTCTGCCAGCCCCAATTCTCATCTATAAAACAGGGGTAATAATGGCAGAACCTGCCTCATTGGGGTGCTGTGAGAATGAAATAAGATAAATCATGGAGCGTGGAAGAGATTGTTAGTACCTATGATGCCTTCTGCTGGGTGAGACCTGGAGGAAGTGGTCTGATTATCTAAGAGTCCAGTCAGGGTACGTGATGAGTCTATCTCTGTGCTATTACCGTTAGCCTTAGTGCTTTATGTTTTACAAACTCCCTCCTGGGCCAATTTATACAGCAACCCCAGGAGGCAGGGTCCAGTTTTTGATGAGAAACTGAGGTTGAGAGAGGTGCAGGGGAAGACCCTGCTTTTATGAGGTCTGAATCATATATCAATTTTATGATCATTTTTAAGAAAATAAAATTAAGGATCTCAAGAGAGACCCATACAAACATGGGACCTTGGAGCTTAAGTTCATCAGCTTCACCGTAAATAGACAAGGTCACACAGCTGGTTCGGGGCAGAGGTGGGGCTGGATCCTGTGTCCTTGAGTGTAAATCTTAGGCTGCTCCTACCAAACACGCTGTCCAGGACACCACCCTTGCTCTTGAGGGATAAAGGGAATTCGTGTGCCCTACATAACTCCATGCTACACTAAGATGTTATCTAATGAGTTCTTGGTAGGATGAAACCGCGGAATGAAAGAGTTCCATGCTCTCAGGGAAGGGATCAAAGGGCCTGGCAGGCTGGGAAAGGCTTTGTGGAGGAACCCAATATTTAGTAACTTTTGAAGAATTAACAGGTTTTGGAGGGTCATGTCTGTGTAGGAAGTGCCTTCCCGTCGGGAACACAGCATTGCTCAAAGACACAAATGCAGACTTGGACAGGGTGTGTTTGCAGAGAAGTGAGATGAAGCCAGATTAGGTCATCAATGAGGCCGATGAGCCAGTGAAGATGCTTCAGAGGCCCGGTATAGGGGGTTCTCCCTGTCCACTTGCCTCTTCTTTACATCCAGTTTAATCTGATTGTGGCCTCGGGGTTAGTCTGGAGGCAGGGGTCCCAGGGTTTCTTCTCCCCTCTCTTCATCCCCCTGGGAAGCTAAGGATAGCTTTAATCCCTTCACACTAACCTACTGCAGGAGCTGAATATCCAGAGAGCTCAGAGATCTGTAAAGCAAAGAATGCTTTTTGCAAAAAATAGATGAGACAAGAAACCTTCTGTCCCCAACAGTCTCCCCTTCTTTTTATCACTGGGCAGGGGTGGCGTGCAACATAAGCATTGGAGACTAGTGTGAACATTACCCAGAATCCCTGACTCTAATTACTATAGCAATTTTCCTTTCACATACTCCCTCTGGTCTTTGCATATGTGCAAACGCTCCACTGAAGAACTAGCTTAGAATATGAGCACTGTGGGTGGCAAGAACACTGTGAATATGTCTTATTTTTATGGCGTTGTGTCACTTATTTGGCTGCCTTAAAAATGTCAGCCCATCGCTAGACTGGGTGCTTCTCCTTGCCAGGGAGGGTCTCTGGAGAAGGAAAGCCTCCCACACATGCCTCCTGGTGTCACCTGTGTACATGCTCTGTCTCCAGGTGGTACACTGGCAGAGCCCCCATATGCACGCCTACTACCCGGCTCTCACCTCTTGGCCGTCACTGCTGGGAGACATGCTGGCTGATGCCATCAACTGCTTGGGATTCACCTGGGTGAGTAGCAGTGGTTGTAGTTATAACCAGTGGCGATGGGGAACACAGCAGGATGTGACATCTGGAGGCACACACACTTTGTCCTGGTCTCTGAACAGGGTTCCAAGGTAAACATTAACAATGGCTACATCTTTTAAACTTAAGCTTTACACAAATTATCTCATCTTATCCTTTAACCATTATGGTATCGGCCCCATTGTGTAAGAGAAGAAATTCCGGCTGAAGTCGCTTATCTCATCCCCGCGATCACCCACCTCAAAGAGACAGAGATGCAATCTGGACTGAGATGTGGTTATTGCCACAATTCATGACCCTAACCGAGCACTTTGGTGCCTGTGGGTACAACTTCCTTTGTGCTCTTGTCTTTGAGGGATTAGGCATACGCCCTGACACTTCCCGTAATAACCCTTTAAGCACCAACCAGCTTTAAAGCACTCCAGAGCCTCCTAAAACAGCTTAGTATTTTAGGCTGAACTGTTACAAGATGTGTGTGTGTGGGGGGGGAGGAGCTGGTGAGAGGGGAAGAGAGTTGGGATCCTTTCCAGGAAGGAATGCCTGCTTCCTTAGTCCTAAAACTTCCCCCTGGCCTTCAGAACGCATCTCAGCTGGGTGTTTAAGGGATGGGGAGCCAGAGGAAAGCAATCGTCTCTAGAACTTGGAACACAGAAGAACCCACCTCATCAAGGGTGACCTGAATCTGAAGCCCCACCTTCTTTTTCCCTTTCTGGTTTGTCAGAGGATGGGGTGGGGGTGGGGCACAGGGCCCGGACACAGACCCGACCGGCTCTCCAGGGATAAAATAGGTCAGGTTCCCATTGATACCGTCAGGAGCATGGCAACCCTCGGACAGAGACAGATGTACTCCTGGGACTGGTGGGGGCATCCTGGTGTCCTGAGCTATCCAGATGAGGTTGCTTTCCCTCTTTCAGGCTTCCAGCCCTGCGTCCACGGAGCTGGAAATGAACGTCATGGACTGGCTGGCGAAAATGCTGGGACTCCCGGAGCACTTCCTGCACCACCACCCTGGCAGCCACGGGGGAGGCGTCTTGCAGGTGCCTCCACTGTCAATGCTCCTCCTAGCTTGGGGGATAAGCAGTGGCAGATAAGCCAAACCCTTGCCTGGGGAATTCTCCTGTTCCTGCAAGGAGTCTCCACACGTCACTCACACCACCATCACCATCCCTGCCACCACCATCGCCATTACCATCATCACTGTCATGGCTGACACCACCATCCAGCAACACCGTCACCGGCATAGCTACCTCCTCCGCCATGGCCACCCCCACCCCTGCCACGGCCGCCACTCCCATCTCAACTCCCACTTCATTTACACCGCTGCTACCACTGTCTCCACTCTTTCTTTCTCCTCTCCTTGAAAAGATGAAAAAGTCAATGCAGCATCACATTTCCAGGATTACTGGATTCGGGTTTCTTAGTTTATAGCCTGGCAACTGCCCTGCCTTGCTCCATTTTACACTGTGTGGTATGTGGAGAATAGAAACAAGTAGAGACTTCTTCCTGTCCCTTCCAAGTTCCAGGAGATCTTGGCAGCAGGAGAAATTGACAGCGTATATCAGTTTATCTTATCCTACAACCCTATCTTTCGTATCATAGGAAGGTTCTTCGCATCTCTCTCTCTCTGAAGAGTAACGCAGCAGCGTGCGGCTTCCTGGGTGCTGCCACAGACCTGACGTGTGCACCGCCAGGTGCTCGTGCATCTACAAACCCTTCCCACCCATGAAAGCGTGGTTCCGAGAACTTTGAGAATCCCAAGTTCTTGAATCCTATCATAATGTGTAATTGGTGGGGTTTTGTAATCTATAAATAGGATGATATTTCCCTCACACTCACAGGGTGGATATGAGGATTAAGTGAATTCTATTAATTAAAAATCTCCACACTGCCCTGAGATAACTGGAAAGTTCGATGGACCCACTTGTTGGCTCAGTGACTTCCTCTCTCGCTTCAGCCTTTCTGCGAACCTCACAAGAAAGACCAATTATTGGATGTCATGGGTGTCCCGGGTTCTTAGCAAGTAGTCAAAACTTTAGATGTTATATCTGGGATAATATGCTAAATGTCTGCTGTACGTGATCTTGCATTTCATCTAGTCGTCTCAGGAACCCTGTAGGTAAATATCATCATTCCTCATTTTTGAGATAAGAGCCCTGAAGCTCAGAGAGGCTACAGACTTGCCCCAGATCACACGGCTGGTGAGTGACAGCTATGGGAACTTCGTTTAGGCCTGGAACCTCTCTCTCAGCATCATTATCCTCATCTGCAGACAAGAATCACTAGGATCTCTGAGGTTTTATGAGGAGTAAATGGTATGAGAGGAAGTATTTTGTAAATTATAAATTGCTATACAGATGTAAGGTGGCATTATTAGGACTTGGCTGGCTTCCTTGTTGTGGAGTAATTTCCAGCCACTAACTATCTAATGGGAAATGGTCCGTACCACTCCCATGACCCTGTCTGCCAGGCGTTCATCAGGGGGCTATCTGCTGTAGGTCTCCTGAAGATTTCAAGAAGCAAAGGCATTGAAGACTGAGTGGATGGATGCTGAGAAACCATACTGATTCCATGAGGCTGCTGAGGTGGACCCCAGGATTCCCGCAGACAGTTAAAGGGATGTGCTCCATTTTATAAATGGAAAAATGTCTTTCAGAGGGAAAATATTAGATCAAGGGCACAAGAGCCATTGGCAGCAAAACCGAGGCCAAAGTCATCAGCCTGTCTCATTGACCAGAACCCTCTCTTTGGGATATCCCCGTGGAACAAACTCCATTTCCATACCTAATAAGTTGAGAGTGCTTTCTTTTAAGTACATTTTACATGGTGAACAAATATACCTATAAGCAAACTTGTGTCTTAGCGGGGACTAAGCATTCTCTTTCTGGTCACTGTGGCCTCTCTGATGAAGATGTTGGTTTCAGGTAAAAAATTGCTTTCATTACTTCCCTGGAAAGTTAGAGAGAGGCGTCCCAGGGCTGCTTGAGGTGCTGTGGATGGCGAATGCAGAGTAGGTGCGTGAGCTTAGGCAGAGGCGGTGAGCTTTCTAAGAAATAGCTGTTACACACACACGCGCGCGCACACACACACACACACACCCCTATGAAGGATCTGGGGGAATTTGGCAAGACAGCCCAGGGAGAGGCTGCCACTGGTAATCTTTCTTCCACTACAGAGCACAGTCAGTGAGTCCACTTTGGTCGCCTTGCTGGCAGCAAGAAAGAACAAAATCCTGGAAATGAAAGAGTCTGAGCCCGAGGCAGACGAGTCCTCCCTGAACACTAGGCTCATTGCCTATGCCTCTGACCAGGTGAGTTGCCCACCACAGGCCATACCTTCAGGTCATTGCTTGGCTTCTGTAGTCTTAGCCCTAGGGTTATTTTCTTCTCCACGTGAGCCTGCTGGGGTTAAGGGAAGGCCAGGCCTG
Organism: Carollia perspicillata; assembly: GCA_004027735.1. Lineage (NCBI taxonomy): Eukaryota > Metazoa > Chordata > Mammalia > Chiroptera > Phyllostomidae > Carollia > Carollia perspicillata. The sequence continues at coordinate 23,319 of PVKM010018298.1, forward strand.
TGAGATTGTCTTCAGGAGCCGTAGGGACAGACAAGTGTCAGATGTCAGTTTGACTCCCTCAGTCTGGCGGCTTCAGCGGCCTCTGGGGCGTGCTCATCCCAGGATGGCTCTGCTCACCGCTTTCCGTGGTCCTGCCAGGCTCACTCCTCCGTGGAGAAGGCTGGGTTGATTTCGCTTGTGAAGATGAAGTTTCTGCCTGTGGACGACAGCTTCTCACTCCGAGGGGACACCCTGCAGAAAGCCATCGAGGAGGACAAGGAGCGGGGCTTGGTGCCTGTGTTTGTAAGTCAGAGTGTGTTCTGAGCCTAGGATGATAGAACGTGGAGGTGGGGAGGAGTTTTGGCAGAATTCAGGTAAGTCACATGCTGCAAACAAAAGCAGAAAGGCCTTCAAATATTGCGCTGTTTCCAGTGTATAAGTTGCTATGCATTGGTGTGTTAGGAAATAAATTGGTGGGGGTGGGGGTCATAAGCAGAATTAAAAAGAAAAAAGCAACCGAATAGAAAATCTCAGAGGGCGTTCCCATAGCCAGAGTGTGTATTCCTTGGTGGAACTTGTATTTCAGACACATATGTATATGTATGTGTACTAGGTCACCACATACAGTGTACTTCTTACTGTGGGTCCTGGTAAAAAACAGTGCGAGGGGCTCACTGTTTTGCTAGGATGTGCAGGGCAGATGACATCTGTGATTCAACTTTCTTTCAGGCCAACTGTGTCCCAAGAACCCACCTCCCCACGTCAACTGCCTCTGTTTTCCTCCAGGTCTGTGCAACCCTGGGGACCACTGGAGTCTGTGCATTTGACTGCCTGTCAGAGCTGGGCCCCATATGTAAGTCTGCCCCATCTGGTTGGGAAGACAAGTAATGAATTCTAGAAAGTTCCTTAGAGCAAGAACCTGAAACCAGCTCTGTGGAAATATCTCGCCCCCCCTCCACCCCCATAGGTCAGAAATGTCTTCTCCCAGGCAGCCAGGCCACACAGCTTTCTCCAGAGGTGTGACCAAGGCTCAGAGCTGCTCTCCCTGGCTTCCTGTCCTCGGAGGCGGCAGCGGGAGAGCTTCAGGTTTCTCACCCTCTCACTTGTATATCGAAATCTGCTTAAAGCAGGCTGCATCCACAAGCACAGGGAGAACGAGGCGTAGCGAAAAAGTTGTCTAGTCTAGGCTAAGACAATGAAAACTGTAGGGGAGGGGAAACCGTGGGAGGAGGTCAAGGCAGAAAACCCCCAAGTGTCATTGTTTAAAATCTCTGAGCAAGAAACCCACTGGGAAAGAGGGACATGCCCTCTCTGATGTGTGTATTCGATGCAGTGACAGTGCTCTCTGGGCCAGTGGCAAGCTGGTTTGCATGTCAGAAAGCTCTGGGACGAGGACAAGAGTGTTGACCTGCAGCCAGTGAGGGGAAAAGGCCAGGGAGGGACTCCATAGGCTTTCCCTTTAGGAGGTGGTGGGTCCTTGTTTCGCCCTGCTCCTCACACCGACACCCCCTCCCATCTCCACATGCCTCGATGTCCCAAGGAGCCAAAGCAGGCCCACCTCCCCCTGCTCTTCTCTGGTAGCCTCCCAGCCAGCTGGGCCAGGGGAGAGACACCGATTAGCTGGCTAGTGGCAACCCCCACCCCCACCCCCAGTCCCGCCTCCCAGCTGGGTGACATCTGCCTCTTCAGGTGCCAGGGAAGGGCTGTGGCTCCACATTGATGCTGCCTACGCGGGCACTGCCTTCCTGTGCCCCGAGTTCCGGGGCTTTCTGAAGGGCATCGAGTATGCCGATTCCTTCACCTTTAATCCTTCCAAGTGGATGATGGTGCACTTTGACTGCACTGCGTTCTGGTGAGTGTGGCAGCCAAGCTCCC